>JAIUZE010013477.1:61462-84774 GCA_022085475.1 Heliosperma pusillum
GCCTCGAGTTACAGAAGTCTTCTATTGACTGTCCTAAGAACTTATGCCTGTTTGTAGACGTATTGGTCTTTCATGTTTGATGATTCTATGAATCTTAGAAGGTGAGATGCAAGCCGGCTAAGGTTTATAGAGTTTGGATTACCGGTTGTTAACTGATTCACATGATTACGTGTTGATTAGGGTTTGAGTGTATCAGGGCCATGTTACTTGGTAACCGCTGAGCCAGCATACCAGCTTCCCTACCTCGAGTTATATTTTATTACCGTATTCACATGATAGCTTTCATATGCTAGGTTATATGTTAGTTATTTGTTTCATAACATGAAAAGCATATCGTATATGTTAAGTTTTGTATTTTCCATATACATCTCTTTTATGTTATTCATGTTTTATTAAACTCGACATTTCGTGGCTGGGAGAACTCGGAGTTACTCCCCACTGACTGTGGCTTCCGTGTTTATATTTAATGCGGTTGGCAGGTTTGTGATGCATACTTGGGTACATTGACGAGCTAGCGAGTGAAGTATTACCTTGGACCTATATTCGGTTCTTAGGATTGTATATTATTATACACTCTTTTATTTCGTATTTATACGGGAGATATGTCTCCCGTTCAGATACTTTTATGTATAATATTATTTCCTTTTTGTTATGAACCTTTTTATTTAAGACACCTTCTTATGATGAATATATTTAATAGTAGGTTCCGGTTTTAAAATGTACCGATTTTCACGAAAGTAAACCTATTAGAAACGTATTCTCATCTTTTATTTATTTAAATTATTTTTTTCTTTCCGCAAATTTGAGGGTGTCACAATAGTAGTTTAAAGACAGACCTTCCAAAATCAAACTTCATATAATTCAAATTTTTGTTACTAAACAAATTTACCACTCATCAACGTATCTCACATCACATAAAAGACCATAATTCACAACCATTCACATGTTCTTATCATCTGAACATATCAATATGTATTAGCTGAAAATCATTCTCCATTCATACCAATTATTCCACATAACATTCTCATGTCATCATAAACGCATACTTTTTATGTTCTCATACAATTCTTTCATATAATCACATGTAACTCATATATATAACATGTTTGTTAATAGTAAACATATTCTCATGACAAAATTAACCACCGTTCATACATATTTCCTATAAGTTCATCATCATGCCATCATACTTCATATACATCACATAATCATGCCACATCCCATCTCCATTTCACATAGCTCAACATGCAACATATATTTAAGCAAATTGACTAACGTCCCAAAATTCAAGGGACATGAAAACCCTTTGAATTATATCCATGCCTTCAAGGATTACATTTCTATCCTAATACGTACCCTAAGGATCTTTCCTTTATCTCTCGACACCATTCCTAAGCAGCGGTTCTATTCTCTAGAACACAAGTAAATTGCAACCTGGGATGATGTCGCGATTGAGTTCGCCAAGCAATACGCAGACAATGCTGAAATCCAAGTCAATATGCGTACTCTAGAGGTTCTTACCCAAAATGAAAAATTAGGTTTCACCGACTTCCTAAGTAGGTGGAGGAAGACTAGCACACAACTTGTTGAAGGTACAGACGAAGGCACTCTTGTGGAAAAGTTCGTGGACAATTTGAGACCTATTTAAGCAAACCATCATAGGTACAAAAACATAAAGTACTTCAAAGATTTAACCGTGCTAGGAACCTGAATTGAAGAAGACATCCGCAAGGGGCTCTTGTCCAAAACAATAGGTCGCGAATATCAAGGCACAACAAATCCTTCTTACGGCCCTTCTAACAAAACCAATGATGTCAATCTTGTTGAACCATCTAAAAAGAACAACCCACCAAGAAAATTCACAAGCATCGGTGATAAATATTCCAATGCCTTGAAAAGGTTGATACAACAAGGCAAGCTCCCTATGACTCCTACCCGGGTTCATTTTATTAGACACTCCTAGTTCATTAAGTTCATTGGTTTTAGGTTCCAAAATCGATCGCTTTGATACCACTTTGTAACACCCCCATACACCAAGGTGCCTTACAAGACCTCATTAGCACATGGAAGTGCTACCATCTCAGTTGCCCGAGGTAGTGAGCATCACAATAAGCAATAAAGGAAGCAATACTTATTAATAAATGTTTAAATACCAATACATGTCTCAAACAGATGGCATACCAGCTGACCAATTCAGATCAACAACAAATGAATAAAGAATGTTTAACAATCATCTAAGACTCGAAGTAACGCGGAAGTTAGAATTAATAGGTGATCCCATCCTCGTCATGCCCTAAGGCTTACCTGCGATCACCTGCTCACCATCCCTCAATAGATCACAGCAGTTTTTTAAACAATAGAAGGGTTAGTAAATGTGTCTATAGATCAATGCACAAGGAAAAGCACAAGGGATAAGAGAAACAAGGCGGGCCACCGCAGCGGACACCTCCGTAGACTCAGGTAACCAGCATGCCCTACAAACCACCTAATGACCCTAGACCGCAGCCACAGGCATCGAAAACACCTCTCACCGCATCGAGAGAACCCGGATAATTAATGTGCACATTCCCCACGTGGCGGGATAAGCACGGGGGCGACCTCGAGGCATGACCTGTCTCCGAACAGGATCACTAATCACAATTAACCAGTAACATAGTAACCATGAAATCGACAACAATCCCCAAACCTGAACTCCAACATCTTCATCATCAATCACAAAAAATATCATATATCATCTCATAGCATCAATTAATAACACAATTACTGAGTAGGGAAACCCTACCTTATCAAGATCTACGAAAAGCACTAGTGATTAGAAGTGTTCTTCAACGTAGTCCCCTCTTAAAGCAATTAACATTCATACAATCAATACAAGTTCATTCATTTTCCCCAATTCAATTAAAACTAGTATAACAATCACAATCAAAGCAAAAACATGTATACTTACCACATAAGTTGATCAACGCATTGAAACAAGCGATCCAGCACGAGATAATCAAAGGCCCAATGAAGGATTTGAGAGAGTTTAGGAGTTTAGGGTTTTGATATTATGAAACGTAAAAACATAATGAATTAATCTCTCCTATTAAGCCCTTAATCAACCATGCGAACCAATCTGGAAAACCGTCGTACTTGGTCGAGTACAATATGTACTCGGTCGAGTATGACTCACTCGGTCGAGTACGACTAACTCGGTCGAGTGCCAAAGTCACTTGGCCGAGTACACAAGGCCAGAACCACTTAAAAGACATCAGCCAAATTCTCTTGGTCGAGTAGCCTATACTCGGTCGAGTAGAATATACTCGGCCGGTACTCGGTCGAGTAAGCTCTACTCGGCCGAGTCCCCTACATATAAGAATACAGAGTATTACAGATATGTGGCTCCGACATTAATTAGCCCAAATGGCATAACCGTGTAGCAATATGTGCCTCATTGAGTGACGAAAGCTGTTTTATGCATATCTTCTTCGGCCATTTATATCTGATTATACCCGAAATACAAATCCATAAAGGATAATAACGCGTGATCTACTGTATTATCTACCAATACGTCGATATGTGGTAGGGAAAAATCGTTCTTGGGACTCGCTTTGTTCAAGTGTCTGAAATCAAGACAAACCCGGATTCGCTTATCCTTTTTGGGTAAGGGGACTACGTTAGCCACCCTGTCAGTGTACTCGGAAACTTTGATGAACCCGGCTTTGAATTGCTTATCGACATTTTATTTGATTTTAAGAGCCCATTTAGTCCTCATTCGACGAAGCTTCTGTTTTACGGGTTTAAAACCTGATTTGATTGGAATTCGGCGCTCCGCAATGTCTCTGTTGATGCGTGGCATGTCTCTGTAAGACCAAGGGAAGAACTCTTTGACCTCGTGCAGGAGGTCTATGAAACTGGCCCTTTTGGTCGAGTTCACGGGCGTCCCTATCCTAAGTTCTTGGGGTTCTAGTTCGGTCCCTACATCAATGGGTTCGATGTTTTCTATAACTGGAGTCCCTTCCCCCTCTTATAGTATTTCCTTAATTATATAGGGAGGTAATTCTGGGTCAGGATCATCCTCATTATCATCATAAATAGAATTTCATTTATAAAAACACAAGGAGTAAGCAGAATCTGATTGATTGATATTAAATTTTGAAAATAGCTGAAACAAGGAGGCCATTTGTTCAGTAGTCAATGGCAGTAATGTAACAACTGCTGGGACATTCCCCAAGCTGCTATTATTATTCGATGCTATGCTAGGAGAAATAAAGGGATGAGCGGTGACAGCAGGAGGAGACTCTCTAGGAACTTTGCTAGACTCTGACTCTGACTTTGACTCCGACTCCGACTCCAACTTTGACTCAAATTCGTTGTCTTCGGGTTCTCCGTTGAGCATCTCTCATTCTCCTGTAGTGACTTTAAAGAGCTTTCCTTGATTGTTAGTCCACTTGATCGAATTTCTCCATCCTTTTGGCTTACTTGAGCCAGCGTTGGTGATCAACGTTGTAGGGTTGAAATGATCGTCCTGAAGTATCATGGTAATGATCTCATCCTGTGAAGCTGTGACGAATCGATTCTCTCCAAACAGAAGACTAATGGGTTGTTCGTCTAAACAAGCTGTTTGACGAGTTCTGACGGTAGGAGCCGTTTCTGAGGGTATAAAATAGCAATCGTGAAAGACCTCGATTCCAACTTATTGTATTTCCCTATAGTGCCAAGTTTCAGGAAACCCATGAAAGTATTCTTGACTACCTTGCCAAACGAAGTATCCATTTAGGGAAGGGATATAAGGTTGCATCTGTATTCCTTGACTTTTATGATTTTGGACTTGAGTAAGCATTTCGAAAGTTTCTTCCTTCGTGGGTTTGTACCCCAATCCTAGTGGTATCTTTCCGGAATTTCCCTTTTTGTGCAAAGGTGCTCTTAATTCCTTATAGGGTTTAATAGAATTCCCGGGAAGTATTCCTGGGATTTGAGTATGTGGTTGACCACTAAGTTGGAGTATGGATCAAAGTATAGGGGTGCCAATTCACTCTCTATGAGATTTATGCCCTGAAATTCTCCACGCTCATATACTGGATCCGTGATTACTTGGTTGTTGGACATTTTCACTATTACAGCTTTGATAGGTGACGAATTGATCGTCACTACTTTGCCATCTAGAGGAAGTTTGATCTTCTGATGCAAGGTGGATGTTACTGCTTTAGAAGCGTGAATCCAAGGCCTCCCTATAAGTACATTAAAGGATGCTTCGATGTCCACATTTTGGAAGTTAACCTTTCGTTCAATTGGCCTAGTGGCTATGGTGACATTGACTGCGGAGCCATCATCTACCAAAGTCATTGGTACGTTCTTGTTTAGGCACGTGATTGTGGTATATAGAGCGAGATTGTGTCTGGCACCGAAAGGAGGTAAATCCTCATCTGAGAAAGTAACAGGGTTACTTAGCTTAACTGAGTCTTGGAGGACCAAGTTGACTACTTCGTCAGGTGTAGAGTCGTGAACTACATTTAGTTTTTGCAATGCTTGTAATAAACCTTGGCTATGGGGAAATGAACTCGCCACTAACTGCCAGACTGAAAGATCAGCCTTTGTCATCTGCAGTTGTTTCAGTAGATGGTGAGTAGATGTATCTTCGCCATCATTTGGAGTGACGACATTGGTGTTAGTAACTGGACCATTAATGGTAGAACCATTATGAGAGACACCTTGACAAGGACGCCCCGATCAAGTAAGATAGTCTATATCTTAATCCTCACTAGCCCTAACTGTATCGTCACTGTCTGTGGTTTGATTAGGTATTGTAAGGTATTCATCCTCGTCGTCATCGGCCCATATTCTATTGACGGTATTGAGTTCTCTTAGTCTGATGATTTCGGCTTCTAAAGTGATTACTCGTTTGACTAGACTATCACATGCTGTGATCACTTCTTGCATAGTAGACTCATGAGATAGAATTGGAATTTGGGGTACGCTTTCTTGGGGCGTGACGCTTGGAATGCGTAGAGATGCTATAGTGGTTTGAAGTTCTGAAACTTGTCTACTTACACTCTTAACCCATGCGATGAAGTCATCGATGGTAGGAGCAATGGTGGAATATACTTCTAACATGTGAATCTCCTCTTCGATTGGGGAAATGATGTGTGTACATTCCAAGGTGGATTCTTCATCTGTATTCATCAGAATTCCAAGAGGATTCTGAGTATTGTTAGGTTTCCCTCCAAGAGGTATGAGTAGACGACCATCTTCAATCATATCTTGAAGGGCGTGCTTCAATTTGAAGCATTTCTCTGTATCATGTCCTTTACCTCTGTGATATACGCAGTAGGCATTCCCATCCTATAACCTAGTTTTCTTTTTCGGATCAGGTGAAGGTTCTATGGGTGGGAGCTTGCCTTGTTGGGTCAACCTTTTCAAAGCATTGGAATATGTATCACCGATGCTTGTGAATTTTCTTGGTGGGTTGTTCTTTTTAGATGGTTCAACAAGATTGACTTCATTGGTTTTGTTAGTAGGGCCGTAAGAAGGATTTGTTGTGCCTTGATATTCGCGACCTATCGTTTTGGACAAGAGCCCCTTGCGGATGTCGTCTGCAATTCTGGTTCCTAGCACGGTTAAATCTTTGAAGGACTTTATGTTTTCGTACCTATGGTGGTTTGCTTAAATAGGTCTCAAATTGTCCACTAACGTTTCCACAAGAGTGCCTTCGTCTGTACCTTCAACAAGTTGTGTGCTAGTCTTTCTCCACCTACTTACGAAGTCGGTAAAACCTACTTTTTCATTTTGGGTAAGAACCTCTAGAGTACGCATATTGACTTGGATTTCAGCATTGTCTGCGTATTGCTTGGCGAACTCAATCGCGACATCATCCGAGGTTGCAATTTTCTTGTGTTCTAGAGAATAGAATCGCTGTTTAGGAATGGTGTCGAGAGATGAGGGAAAGATCCTTAGGGTACGTATTGGGATAGAAATGTAATCCTTGAAGGCAGGGATATAATTCAAAGGGTTTTCGTTTCCCTTGAATTTTGGGACGTGAGTCATGTTGAAGTTGGTTGGAAATTGGGCATTTACCGCTTCATATTTGCGATTATTCTTTCTGTAGATGTCATCTCCCTTGAGCTACATTAGTTGCTCCTCGAAGTATTGGAGTCGCTTTTCAGCTTAAGTAAAAACTGGTGGGGGATTGACATCTGGTTGTCCCATAGGGGGTGGAATGTTGTTATGCACACAGGGATCAGGAATGTCTGCAGGAGGAAGCCTAGTTTCCACGGCAACAATTCGGCCTTCAATGGCATTGAGGCGAGCATAAGCTTGGTCTCGACTTGTTTGGAGACAGATGAGCGCTGATCGGGCCTGTCGCAAGCCCTGGTCAAAGATAATTAGCCAGACTAGGCTAACAACAAATTAATGTAATTAGGGAAGTAGGGGTCGATCCTCAGGGAGATGGTGTTTCCTATGGATTGTGAGATACTTGCAATTGGATTTTGTCTAAACGAGTATCTGGGTTTTGGGGTTTTGGATTCTAAATTAATAAAAAGCATAAACAAAATAAAAACAAGATAAAAACATATCAAAATGAAAACAATGAAATAAATTACGAATTAACAATGATATAAAAGATCTAGGGAAATAGGTTCACAAATATAGGTTTACATATTGATGAAATTGGATTTGGAATAATGCAAATAATTCATTGTGAGTTCGTAAGAATGTTGTGTTCATTACAATCATAGACCAGATGGTCTAGCAGGCTTTTAGGCGATTTACTAGGTCTGATCTACCATGTCATGCTTTGTCTATTCAATTCACGTATTTCTACCTTGGAAAAGAATTCCATTTTAGTCAATGATTTTGGCCAGAAATCGTTAACTATCGTTACAATCCAAACATGCATAGACACAACGTTTTAAAGTCACAATTTCTTTATCCAATTTTCATCTTTTAATTAACCTAACATGGCTACCCTACTGTAACACCCGCAAATGTACCCTATTTTAAATAGTAAAAATATTTTACGAATACTTTTCAGCGATTTTTAGTTTTATTTTGGAATTTAATTTTTCGAGTCGAATTTAGAATTTCCGAGTTCGTATTTGGATGTTTAGCGAGATTTCAGGTAAATCCCGTCTTAAGTCGTATTTGACTTTCGTTGACTTTTTCCTTCATATACTCCCTCAAACCCTAAATCCTTCTTTCATTTTCCACTTACTCTTTCTTCCTCATCAAACCACCAAAAACCTAAACTCCATTTTTATCAAGTTTAGATTCGTCGCTACTCCTTCATTTCTTGCTCAAATTCACGTAAGTTCGTCTTATTCTTCCCCTCTTAGCTTCATCTATCCGTATTGGTAATAAAATTACCGTCTTTCTCGCTTTTTAAATTATCCGTCTTTCTCAAGGTGAATTATATTCATCTTTTATTACCTAATTGTAGGTGGAGGCTACTAGGAAGACTTAGAAATCGTTTGAAGACGCGAAAAGGTAACGGTGAAGGGTTACTCGATATCATTTACGTGTTTTATGTGTTTTCTAGGCTAGTAATTGTATTTAGATTATGGTTAGTATGCTTAGGACTTGTGTTGTTGTTGTTGGTTGTTGTTAGTTAATAATTGATATGAGAATTGATGGTTTGTGATGATAAATGACGATTTTTGATTGATAACTTGTTGGGATTTGATTGTGCTTGAATCCCGTGTAGGACGCTGGCTGCGTCGTGGGACGAAGGCTGCATCGTGGTGACGCAGGCTGCGTTACACGCGGCCGACTGCAGTTTTCCTTCATTGACCCCTTTTCGTAAAATGATCATATCTCCGTTGTTACTTGCTTGTTTTGGGCTTGTGACATCCCGTTGGAACCGTAAGAGGATAAGCTATCACCTCCATTTGGAATTTATGCATTTGCATGTCTAGAACACTTGTTATGACCGTTTGAACTGGACCCTTGTTTTCGTTGGTTTCCAAACAACGTTGTTTTGGAGAGGTGATCTATGTTTTTATTCATTATGCTTCATAAACTTGTTCTAATGCTTATGTATCATGTATTGATTCATTTTTATCATAGTTAAGTTTATATAATTCCCTATTCTCATGTTTTGTGACGGTTTTTGGTATGTCCACTTTGAGTCGGTTTTTACAAATGTTACGGTTTGAGCACTATTTTGTCTTGTGCTTTGTACTCTCATTCCCTTGGCTACCTCCACATTCGTAAGGCTGGAATGTCGGAACGGGGAGGTATCCTACTGCTTAAATGCATGTGTTAGTGGGCATACGACGACGTTGTTGGGAGTTGAACGCTATGCGTTGATCGACCCGGCCGTCAAATGTTGTGTACTTGCGAGGTGGTGTTATTTGCATGTAGCGTACCGCTTGTTATGAGGCTTGTGCTCTTTTCCGCCTCTTTCGTGAATTGATCTACCGAATTTGGGGTACTCGGCGTCATTGATTGACCGAGTCTTCGATGCGAAATGTCATCGCATGTCGAATCGGAAAATGTGATTCCGAGAATCTGGCCAGGTTTAGATTAGGAGCCGTTTTATTATCATTCCTACCAAGAGGAAATTAGTCTACATATACGAAATGGATTGAATCGTGTATGCGTTCAGGGAAGGTTTTTCTCCCGTGGATGCCTGATAATCATACATGCCATGTACACGGTGCTAGTGCGTTTTATTTACCGTGAGAGATGTCGTCTTTGTGTCGTTGTTCTTGAATGCGTGATTTCATGATTTTATTCATGGTCATTGCATGATTGGGCATCGTCATTGTATTGTTATGTGTGGATGGGTGATTACATGATTGATTATTCATGGTCATTCATGACTTGGCATGGTTTGTTTGTCGAGTCTCAATCTTATCAAACTTATACCGCTAACGGTGAGATGCAAGCCCTAGTGAGCGTATTCGGTTGCCTAAGAGTGTCTTCCCCGAGTCTTTGAATAACATGATGGATTCGGATTTGTATTCCATATGCTCTTATCATTATATATTGAATTGCCTATCTATCCTTATCGTATCTCACATGTATATCTATATATGCATGATTCTACTTTTGTATTTCCTTCTATGTACGTTTAATGTGATATGGCTGGGAGAACCCGGAGTTACTCCCCACTGACTGTGGCGTTCATGTTTTTCATGAATGAACAGGTTGCTTGCATGGATGGCTTTTTGCTTGACTATTTTGGGTTCGGGTGTGAGCTAGCGGGCGTTGTCCCTGGATTAAAACACCTCTAGACGATTTTAGCTTGTTTGCTAAACACTTTTACTTGTTAACATTTTGGAGAGACTTCGTCTCTTGATGTAGTATAATTCGTACTTTAGTTTGTAATATTTGACACTCCTCGTATTCTTTCCTTGCATGTATAAAAGTTTTTAAAACTTCACATTTCCGCTATATAATTCACATGCTTGTATGTTTTATATTTCCGCATTCGCGAGGGTTGTCACAGTTGGTATCAGAGCTTTATCGCTCCCGACGCACACACGTGAACCCTAAACTTAAACTACTTGACCTTGAAATAATAAATGAGAGATGGGTAGAAGTTAAGGACTTTATTTGGTAGTCTATTTGTTTATGCTAATTGATAGGAGTAACTTAATTTGTTTTGTTTCTCATGAAGATGGTTGGACCGCGAGTAGAAGAGAACGTTATTCTCGGGGCTCTTACTCAATTTCTGAGAAATCCGCAAGATGCGGCTAGTGTTCGTGCCAACCAAGTCCCTCCTCATAGAGAAGACAATTGCCAAGGAGGCTATGCTTGGGTGGCTAGCCAAATTGTTAGGAGCAATATTACGCCTTATGGTGGTGAGCCGGACCCTACTGAGCTCTCGGAATGGTTTCGAGAGATGGAGAAGCAATTTGACTTATACCAAGTCCGTGAAGAGGACAAGGTAAGGATTGCTCAGTTCTTCCTGGTAAGGGAGGCAGACTACTGGTGGTCTATTTCCAATCCCACCGCTATTCTTGAAATCAATTTCGAGTGGGAATGTTTCAAGTCTCTTTTTGAAGACCGATTTTATCCCATGAAGCTCAAGCAGCAAAGACTCAGAGATTTCATCAATTTCAAGCAAGGTGAATTGATGACCCAAGACTTCACCACTCAATTCAACAGGCTTGCTCGTTTTGCGCCAAGACTCATCAAGGATGATGAAGATAGAGCTTTTTACTATCGTAATAAGCTTAGTGCTTTGCTCCAAAGCAAAGTAAGGAGGAGCTCTACATCTTTCGGAGAATTGTATGATGATGCCCTTCGGGCCGAGGACTCCATGAAGGCCTTTAGTGATGGGGCAAAGATGAAGAATCCATCTCCTTTTTCCCCTTTCACTCCAAGGTCAAACTTTCATGACAAAAGACCTTTGTCTCCCTCTTCCTCTAATGCCTATGCTAACCAGAGACGTTTCAATGCTCCCCCTCAAGCTCAAGCTCGAAGTCGATTTTGTGACGGTTGTAGGAAACCCTTTCACCCGGGAGTAGGATGCTATGATAGGCCACTCTTTTGCTTTTTCTGCAAGAAGCCTGGACACCTCATTCGTGAGTGTCCCGATCGTCAGACTTCCGCAACCGGTGCCAAAACTAAAGGATCCATCTATGTACTCCGTCGAGCCGAAGTCGATGCCCCCCCGGAGATCGTGTCTGGTAGTTCACTTCCTTAATTTTAACCTCGTTTTTCCTTTTTCGCCTTCGTCTTTTAATTCCATCTTATCGTAGTCTTTAATGATGCTTCCTAATGTTCCTTGTATCATGTTCATTTATCCCTACTCTCTTGAGCGGTAGTTTTCTTTTTAGCTAACGTAAGGATTAGTAGATGTGTTTTGAAGACGATTCAAATATGGTACCTACCCGTCCTATTTAGCTAGTTTCATGTTTAGATGATTATAAGGAATTGAGGATAAGCTTAGGATGAAACTCTCCAAGTGGTTTTAGACTATGAAAACTTGAAGTTGCAATATCATTTTGAGGATCGAAATAAGCATAAAGGTAGTTGGTTGTTGTGGTTAAGAATTTTAGTGATTTCTTTAAATGTTACTTGGGAAATTGTTGTCTTTAAATGTTGGACCCTAACGGGAATAATTGCTTCGTGGAATTTGGATTGGATGACCAAACTTGAGGAATATTGTCATAAGCGAAAACCGATGTATTAAGATTCTGAAGGAGCTAAATAAATTGATTTACGGTCGCATTACCCTACGATTGGCAAAAGTTAAGTGAAATGAGATTGTGTGACTAATCTCTTTTGAGGTTTTGTGATTTAACTTTTGTAGATGAGAAGGTTCATTGTTAATAATTCAGGTTAATGAGTTTTGGAATAAATTGGATCAAAGGATTTCATGGTAAGTCTCTTTTACCTTGTGGTTGTTAGCGGTCTTGTTTCCCTAGATATAAATATTTTGTGGTGTTTTCTAATAAGAGTTTTGATGAAGCTAAGAAGATTAGAGTACGTAATGAATCTTTCTGGTGAGTTGTTAGTTGTGGAGTCTACCGTGCCGATGGACCTTAGAAGATTCTAATTGGATTTGAATAATTGGGATTTGTTACTCGAAGTTTCATGTTTATGAAATATTTTTGTAGGAATCTGATGATTGAAAATGTTGAGGATAAATTGCACTCTCTTGAGGACTAGTTTACTTGTGGAGTTAGTGATGTCGAGTTGCGATCGACATTTGAATTTTCATAGATGGAAGATAGTATTGTGGTTCATTCCTCTCTTTTCCCTCAAATTGATCCTTACTCAATCCGCTACTCTTCAATCCTTCCCCTTTTTGGTCCTTTTTGCTCGTTCGACGTACCTCTTGGCATCGCAATTTGTGATGTTGATGTTCGAGTTCGCTCTAAGTTCGTGTAATGTCTTCTTATTTTGATTTTCCTTTGGGAAAACCTTCAAATCTCCATATCGTATTTCTAATTTTAACTTTTCAAGATAGTCTAAAGAAGGACTTTGTATCCTCTTCTTGGAGAAAATAGATTTCTTTCCCTTTTATATTTGGATTTTGTGTTTGGTTGGATGTTTTGGACTTGTTATTGGAGACGTCTGGTGACTAGTCCTGCACTTACTAACACTTGTTTGAATTTCGATTTCACTATTTCGACATTGCTTTGATTTGGATAATTAGAGTTCTCGTTCGCGACGAGCATTCTTGTGATCCGTAAATAGAGTTTCGCTCTTATGAAAAATTTCCTTAAACCGTTTTCGAGATGAACCTCGTTTCATAAATATTTTCCCTTATAAAAGTTTTCGTATTAATTTTGAAAACCGATTCTTATCCTTGATACTTTAGTTTTCTATTCACAAGTTTCGAGGACGAAACTTTTTAAAAGGTGGGGTGATTGTAACACCCGCAAATGTACCCTATTTTAAATAGTAAAAATATTTTACGGATACTTTTCAGCGAATTTTAGTTTTATTTTGGAATTTAATTTTTCGAGTCGAATTTAGAATTTCCGAGTTCGTATTTGGATGTTTCGCGAGATTTCAGGTAAATCCCGTCTTAAGTCGTATTTGACTTTCGTTGACTTTTTCCTTCATATACTCCCTCAAACCCTAAATCCTTCTTTCATTTTCCACTTACTCTTTCTTCCTCATCAAACCACCAAAAACCTAAACTCCATTTTTATCAAGCTTAGATTCGTCGCTACTCATTCATTTTTTGCTCAAATTCACGTAAGTTCGTCTTATTCTTCCCCTCTTAGCTTCCTCTATCTGTATTGGTAATAAAATTACCGTCTTTCTCGCTTTTTAAATTATCCGTCTTTCTCAAGGTGAATGATATTCATCTTTTATTATCTAATTGTATGTGGAGGCTACTAGGAAGGTTAGAAATCGTTTTAAGACGCGAAAAGGTAACGGTGAAGGGTTACTCGATATCATTTACGTGTTTTATGTGTTTTCTAGGCTAGTAATCGTATTTAGGTTATGGTTAGTATGCTTAGGACTTGTGTTGTTGTTGTTGGTTGTTGTTAGTTGTTAATTGATATGAGAATTGATGGTTTGTGATGATAAATGAGGATTTTTGGTTGATAACTTGTTGGGATTTGATTGTGCTTGAATCCCGTGTAGGACGCTGGCTGCGTCGTGGGACGCAGGCTGCGTCGTAGGACGCAGGCTGCGTCGTGGTGACGCAGGCTGCGTTACACGCGGTCGACTGCAGTTTTCCTGCACTGACCCCTTTTCGTAAAATGATCATATCTCCTTTGTTACTTACTTGTTTTGGGCTTGTGACATCCCGTTGGAACCCTAAGAGGATAAGCTATCACCTCCATTTAGAATTGTTGCATTTGCATGTCTAGAACTTTAGTAATGACCGTTTGAAGTGGACCCTTGTTTTCGTTGGTTTCCAAACAACGTTGTTTTGGAGAGGTGATCTATGTTTTTATTCATTATGCTTCATAAACTTGTTCTAATGCTTATGTATCATGTATTGACTCATGTTTATCATATTTAAGTTATATGATTCCCTATTCTCATGTTTTGTGACGGTTTTTGGTATGTTCCCACTTTGAGTCAGTTTTTACAAATGTGACGGTTTGAGCACTATTTTGTCTTGTGCTTTGTACTCTCATTCCCTTGGCTACCTTCCCGTTCGTAAGGCTGGAATGTCGGAACGGAGAGGTATCCTACTGCTTAAATGCATGTGTTAGTGGGCATACGACGACGTTGTTGGGAGTTGAACGCTATGCGTTGATCGACCCGGCCGTCAAATGTTGTGTACTTGCGAGGTGGTGTTATTTGCATGTAGCGTACCGCTTGTTATGAGGCTTGTGCTCTTTTCCGCCTCTTTCGTGAATTGATCTACCGAATTTGGGGTACTCGGCGTCATTGATTGACCGAGTCTTCGATGCGAAATGTCATCGCATGTCGAATCGAAAAATGTGATTCCGAGAATCTGGCCAGGTTTAGATTAGGAGTCGTTTTATTATCGTTCCTACCAGGAGGAAATTAGTCTACATATTCGAAATGGATTGAATCGTGTATGCGTTCAGGGAAGGTTTTTCTCCCGTGGATGCCTGTTAATCATACTTGCCATGTACACGGTGCTAGTGCATTTCATTTACAGTGAGAGATGTCGTCTTTGTGTCGTTGTTCTTGAATGCGTGATTTCTTGATTTTATTCATGGCATTGCATGATTGGGCATCGTCATTGTATTGTTATGTGTGGATGGGTGATTACATGATTGATTATTCATGGTCATTCCATGACTTCACATGGTTTGTTTGTCGAGTCTCAATCTTATCAAACTTATACCGCTAACGGTGAGATGTAAGCCCTAGTGAGCGTATTCGGTTGCCTAAGAGTGTTTTCCCCGAGTCTTTGTATAACATGATGGATTCGGATTTGTATTCCATATGATCTTATCATTATATATTGAATTGCCTATCTATCCTTATCGTATCTCACATGTATATCTATATGTATGCATGCTCTACTTTTGTATTTCCATCTATGTACGTTTAATGTGATATGGCTGGGAGAACCCGGAGTTACTCCCCACTGACTGTGGCGTTCATGTTTTTCATGGATGAACAGGTTTTGCTTGCATGGATGGCTTTTTGCTTGACATTTTGGTTCGGTGGTGAAGCTAGCGGGCGTTGTCCCTGGATTAAAAAACCTCTAGACGATTTTAGCTTGTTTGCTAAAACACTTTTACTTGTTAACATTTTGGAGAGACTTCGTCTCTTGATGTAGTATAATTCGTACTTTAGTTTGTAATATTTGACACTCCTCGTATTCTTTCCTTGCATGTCTAAAAGTTTTTAAAACTTCATATTTCCGCTATATAATTCACATGCTTGTTTGTTTTATATTTCCGCATTTTCAAGGGTTGTCACACCTACACCCTAGAAAGGTGACTACTCACTCATAATAGTATTTAGATCTAGATTGATTTTAACAATTAAAACTAGGCTAGACATGTTTATTGATTTTGGATATTATAAGATGATAATAACAATTCTAAATCAACGATCTAATGAAATAAAATGATTACAACAGTATTTAAATTTAATCTAGGACAACATGTAAAGAAAACAATGATCAAATAAAAAACATAAAGAACTTAAACAAAAGATAAAACCGAAATACCTACATGACGATCAAATAGCGATAATGATGAAATATAAATATCCAAATAGAAATTTCCTTGCATATCTTTGACGATCCATGTATTATAATATTTGAATAATATAAAAGAACTAAGAACCAGAAGTTTTTATTATTTCTAAACTAGAAAAATAGGCATAAGAGAAGATGGAGATCTAAACATAAAAGGAGAAATGTAAAAGACGATTTTTAAGGGAAAATGGAGGCTAGGGTTTCTAACACTAATCTAGGGTTATGTAAAGAGAGAAGTGAGTAGAGGTGTGTGCTGAAACCCTCCTTATATAGGCTAGGTTTTGTGGGGAAGGGGTCATGCATTCATCACATAGGACAAAAAGGAGGAAGTCGAAGCATTTGCTCGGATCAGGAGACATACCCGATCGGGTTTACCACTTACCCGATCGGGTATGTGGTGTTCTTCACTCTTTGACTTTCGTTTCATCTCCCTTGGTGAATAACTTGACTTTCAGTGACCCCATTGACCTTTTGAGTCGGGTTTTGTTGATAGGGTTTGATGTAAAATGATGATTTCTTCGCCTAACTGATCGATATTTTGACAACCGTGAATTCGTCTTTGCTTCTTCTTTCTTTTGAATTAGTGAACCTTCTTGGAGTGCCTTTGACTTGGTCAAGCTCGCTTCTCAAATCGTCGGGTTCTAGCCAAATGCTCGGAAATATAGAAAAAGGGCGTAGAAATGTCACTTTCCCTACAAAACAGGTTAAAACATGGAATTCGCCTAGAAGACGATATTAGCTCACAAAATGGCTTAACAAAGCACAAATGACATACAAAACCGAGCTAAATTGGCGATTAAAATCATACAAATATTCACTTATCAAACTGCCCCAAGCGAAACCCTTGCTTGTCCTCAAGCAAGCACAACAAACATAACTAGGACAAGGGTTGCGAGCATTGGCGACTACACCATCAAGAAACAAATCTCAACATAAAGCTTTTGGAAACATAATGAATCATAACCCAAAAACAACGTGGGCAAGAATGATACATAAACATGGCTGAGATTTATATAATGGCGTAGCACAAAGAATTTCACTATAGATTTTCAGCTCTTCCATGATCTTTTGACAGGTGGACTCTCACGGCACACTCGAACACTCATTGTATGTAAAAGGTGATTTCATTATATGTAAATGTTTTTGAGACACTTACCTATCTACGACTCATGAAAATGTGCCCGCAGTCTAATATGGTAAACAATTCAAATTACAAGTCAAAGATCACAATGCACATACAAAAGAAGCCGGAAGAATAGGAAGAAGGCTTTGGGAAATGGGTGAAAGGTGGACAAACAGTTATGGTTACTGTGAAGTTTTAAACGAGCTAGCAACTAACCAATGATAAATGGATACTCAATCCAAACTTTCGATCAATTTCCCAAAAGACGGATAACGAAGCCAAAAGCAACAAATTGGCTTATTACACACGAAACACAAGGGTAAACTCCTTCTGAATATTGACTTGACATTTCTTAGGAGATACTCACAACTTCTTCTTTTATTTCTTCCTTTTTTTTTTTTTCTTTTTTTCTTTTTTTCGTTTCTCTTTTTTCTTTTTCTTTTTTTTTCTCATTTCTTTTTTTCTTTTGAACATAACATCGCTTCTTGAACAATTTCGTTCTCCCAAATTCACTTTGACATCAAGGAACAAAATCTTCTCAAAAGAGCACCCATACACCATAGTCTAGCTACTAGCTCAATAGGGTAGGCAGTTTTTATATGTAGCTATTATTTTGTGAAGCATTTGTATGAAGGGCTAATTTTGAGGTGTAATTCAAAGTGAAAAAAGTCTTCAAATCTTAGTGAATCATGAATGCAATGCTTATAGGCATGAAATGAGAACCATACTTATGCGTTTTGACATGACACATATCACAAGGAGAACTACACACACCTATATGAGACTGGGTATAGATGTACCAGTCTAAGGAGGTTCTACCTTACAATATATGTAACTTGCCAAATGTCAAGATCAAGCGTACTCATCTCTAGATTCATTCCATGCCTACTGTGTACAAGACTTCCCCATGTATGCAAAATTCAATAAATATTGAATCATTATCTTTTGAAAGCTCTAAGTTTGGGAAATGTACCATGAAAGCATAGTAAACAAGCAAGCAAAAGCATAAAAAGCATTCAATTATGTTCAAAAATTTTAAATTTTTCTCTTATTCAAAAATTTGAAAAGATGATCAACTAAAATGCAAAATGGGAAAATGCAATCCCTCCCCCAAGTTAAACATCACATTGTCCTCAATGTGAGCACAAAGACAAAATATGCAACGAGATGCTTAATGGGAAAAGGGGAAAAAGGAAAAATGAAAGAAGAATGAAGCTTACTAGTCAGCGCGGACTCCCCCAAGCTAGTCTTTTGGACTTGACAAGGAAGGTCTTTATAGATTTTTGAAAAACTCTTTCATCTGCAAAATAAATCCTAACAAAACAACAAAAAAAACAGGAAAAGTAAAAAAAAAAAAAAAAATTGCGAAAAGGAAAGGACACGGGTTGCTTCTCGAGAAGCGCAATTTAAAAGTCTTGCTAGACTTCATTTCTTCCTCTGATCATCCTTTATCTCTAAGCTCACTATCATCCGAGCTCATCATCATAGCATTCCTTACATTCTCCATCCATGCTAAGCTTTCCCGGGAATAGCCCCTTCTAGCACTTTTAGCAGTAGTGCTTCTAGTACTTTCCGGGAATAGCCCCTTCTAGCACTTTTAGCAGTAGTTCTTTTAGAAAAAGGAAAACTAAACCATGCTCCCCAGCAACGGCGCCAAAATTTGATCGGGCCTGTCGCAAGCCCTGGTCAAAGATAATTACCCAGACTAGGCTAACAACAAATTAATGTAATTAGGGAAGTAGGGGTTGATCCTCAGGGAGATGGTGTTTCCTATGGATTGTGAGATACTTGCAATTGGATTTTGTCTAAACGAGTATATGGGTTTTGGGGTTTTGGGGTTTTGGATTCTAAATTAATAAAAAGCATAAACAAAATAAAAACAAGATAAAAACAGATCAAAATGAAAACAATGAAATAAATTACGAATGAACAATGATATAAAAGATCTAGGGAAATAGGCTCACACATGTAGGTTTACAAATTGATGAAATTGGATTTGGAATAATGCAAATAATTCATTGTGAGTTCGTAAGAATATTGTGTTCATTACAATCATAGTCCAGATGGTCTAGCAGGCTTTTAGGCGATTTACTAGGTCTGATCTACCATGTCATGCGTTGTCTATTCAATTCACGTATTTATACCTTGGAAAAGAATTCCATTTTAGTCAATGATTTTGGCGCCAGAAATCGTTAACTATCGTTACAATCCAAACATGCATAGACACAACGTTTTAAAGGCACAATTTCTTTATCCAATTTTCATCTTTTAATTAACCTAACATGGCTAACCTACACCCTAGAAAGGTGACTACTCACTCATAATAGTATTTAGATCTAGATTGATTTTAACAATTAAAACTAGGCTAGACATGTTTATTGATTTTTGATATTATAAGATGGTAATAACAATTCTAAATCAACGATCTAATGAAATAAAATGATTACAACGGTATTTAAATTGAATCTAAGACAACATGTAAAGAAAACAATGATCAAATAAAAAACAGAAAGAACTTAAACAAAAGATAAAACAGAAATACCTACATGACGATCAAATAGCGATAATAATGAAATATAAATATCCAAATAGAAATTTCCTTGCATATCATTGATGATCCATGTATTACAATACTTGAATAATATAAAAAAAAATGATGATTTTCATTCTTTGACTTTCGTTTCATCTCCGATCGGGAATCGGGTATCATTGACGATCCATGTATTACAATACTTGACTCATCGGGTTTACCACTTACGCGATCGGGTATGTGGTGTTCTTCACTCTTTGACTTTCGTTTCATCTCCCTTGGTGAATAACTTGACTTTCATTGACCCCATTGACCTTTTGAGTCGGGTTTGTTGATAGGGTTTGATCTAAAATGATGATTTCTTCGCCTAACTGATCGATATTTTGACAACTGCGAAATCGTCTTCGCTTCTTATTTCTTTTGAATTAGTGAACCTTCTTGGAGTGCCTTTGACTTGGTCAAGCTCGCTTCTCAAATCGTCGGGTTCTAGGCAAATGCTCGGAAATATAGAAAAATGGCGTAGAAACGTCACTTTCCCTACAAAACAGGTTAAAACATGGAATTCGCCTAGAAGACGATATTAGCTCACAAAATGGCTTAACAAAGCACAAATGACATACAAAACCGAGCTAAATTGGGGATTAAAATCATACAAATATTCACTTATCAAGCGCAGCTAGGACTAGATCAGTACCATTTTGCTCGGGTAGATGAGCACTTGCTTGACTAGTTCCCGGGATCTTTGAAATTGAGGTAAGAGATCGAAGACGAATCAAACCACGATCGACCGTTGTAGCACACTTACTCAAAAAAGACTCGACTTGTGAAGTGGGAGTGTGCCACTGTGTTTAAGTGAGTTTTGAAAATGACTAGTTTTGAAATGTTTGTCCTAGACACTTGTACAAAGTTTCGAATCATTTAGCGCTACTTTAGGCCACCTTTGAAAATGTTAGTTATACCGTTTTGAAAAGGATTTTATTTTGAAAATTTCGCCATGGTTTTATTTACAAAATGGTGATCACGTATGGGTTAAACATATTTACACAGACATTATAACGATATGCTCAGGGCTTTTAAAATAGTTTTGGCTTTAAGAGTAGGTTGTCATACCAAGCAATCAAACCCAGGCTCTGTAGAGAGGTCCTCGCCAAACATGAGTAAGGTCGGTTCCTAGTCCATTTCCTCAAGTAGTCAAAGCTCTTGATACTAAAATGAGTATGTACCGTGGTATGGTTGACGTCAATCGTTATCCATCCTTAGGCCAAGATAGGAAGGCCGAATAACACGACCTAAGAAGGCCGATTAATGAAAATCGACAACTGTCTCGTACAAACTATTCCTTCACCTTGTTCAACTTTCACCCTGGGTAACACGTAAGTTTATGTCCCCTGCGGAGTCGCCAAATTGTGGTACACGGCGGGACCACGGAAGGAACGAGGACAAGCCTAGAAATATGCATTTGTGGAGTCGCCACCAATTTTTATGGGAAATTGGAACCGTTCTAATACTTATGCCATGTCAAGACACAAAGTAAGGACATGAACACTAAGAAATGGTTACCCTTAGCATTCTATGTCTAGAATGACTCTCGTGGATGCCAATGAACACGGATGTTCACAGAGCTCTGGAGTAAGGGGCGATGGTACGTATTAGGAAGCTCTTTAATTGAACACCTAATCCCGCCCGCCTCGATAGTGGCCTCTACTAATGATTAGGGAAATCGTTCGTATTTGATATGTTATCGATAGAGGCGCATGGCTAGTTGCGTCTGTTCTTGAGTTGAATTCTGAATGTGAAGTCATAATCGCCAGCAGTGAATGTTGTTTTGTATATTTACGATGGATTATTGAGCTATGACTTGAGTAGAAGTGGTTTAACATATTAATTATACTACAATTTATACTAACAATGAATCCAGAGATTCGACATGAACGAATTGAATCTCTAAAACCTAAATTTGATTCAAAGACAAAAACCCGTTAATATTGAATTATTAGGGATCTAAGTCAAGAACAAAACGATTTATAAAAGATAAATATGCAAAGGAAGGAATAAAATAAGAAAAGGAAAATAAAGACGTAGAAACCAGAGGAAGAAGAAGAAGAGCAGGAGCAGGCAGCCTCTGGAAGAGGCGCATATGCTTATGCGTTTCTTCTCGACGTCTGATCACTACTAAAAAGGTTTTATGAAAAGGGTTTTGATTTGAAAAATACAAAATAAAAAACGGCTATTACACCCTCAGTCTCTTACATGTTGACGAAACAAGATTAACTAAGTTAACGTTTTAGCGATAGCTCGGCTCGAATATATGCAGAAAGTGCTCATGTTCAAGGTCTAAAATAGATTGATTAATTGATTGAATTAGTGTAGTGGCCAAATTGGTCGGTCAATGCAATAACGTGATTGGTATCCCGAAGGATCTGAGTTTACATGGTCGATTGATCAAGCACGTAGATGTTGATAGCTTAGAGCATGGTCTAGAATGCAAAGAGAGAAGACAAGGGGCTTAACACTCGCGTGCCTTAAAAGTGAAAACGGAGCTCTCCGTTTTTAACCAAAAGTACTAAGAGTTTGGGAACAACACAAACTTATCTGGAAAACGGAGAAAACAGGGTGGGGAAGAGGCGCAGCAAGAACTGCGATCCTTCGAAGAGGCGCAACACCTGCTGCGTCATTTCCCCAAAGGTCTCTTCTGCGGAAGGAAGATTCCCACGTTTCTATCACGGAATTGTGGTAGACCTATACTGCCATTTAAAAAAGATACGAGATAATAGTTTATTAAAAATATTTAGCATTTAAAATATTAATTAAATATCCAGAATATTCCGCGCGTTCCGACTCAGAGTTTTAAAACGATTTCTACAAAATGAAGCGGTTTTCGACGCAGTCTCCAAATGAACTCTAATGACTGTCAAAACGGTCGTGGCGATGCGTAGATAACGACCTAGGGGTAGACACAAGTGTTTGAGCTATCACTTGACGATAAACTTATAAATTGTCATAAACCAATCAGCGTACCAACATGCGGCCCAATCATCACTGGGTGATTGGCGGAAGGTGTAGAATTTAGGTATCTACAATGGGGTAACCGGTTATGGGGCTATTAGGATAGGTGTTTTGGCTTTAATTATTGCATTAATTAAGAAATAAACAACATCATTGCCACCCTAAACCTTGTACCTACTCTAATGCATTGTAAAGATAAAATGCACAACTCACCCTTCCCTAGCAAGGGTGACCGACTCCACGATGCTCATAAGAGGAGAGTTTTCTCTTCTCAAACGTAACTTGTCATCTAATTCTTATATGATAAGTTTCTTACATCTCTCATATTCTCACACAAGAAACTTGAGAAGTTTCAAATAAAACAAGTTCTTATATACTAATATCATTATATATTTATATTGATGGCTTGGTTTTTAACTCAAGTCATTATATTATTGGAATTTTAGGTTCTTAAACTTTTTCTTATACAAAGTTAATATCTTAAACATAAAGTATTGAGACTAATTGATCATATGAGAAAATATAATGATTTGATCATTATAATCACCTAACTTATGAATTAGATT
>JAIUZE010013478.1:0-12282 GCA_022085475.1 Heliosperma pusillum
CTACATACGATGCAGACAGAGACAAACTGTCATGTCAAAGTTAATTCCTATCTCCTTTCAGTTATCATTTGCTGCCTACTGGAGTTAGAGCAACGAAATATTGCAAGTACAAAATCAATCCAATTCACAGGGTTCCGATCCCCGAGGCTAACATGAAACAACCTCTCACTTCCAATTTGTGCTAGTCAGACTCGGTTAGAAGCATCTGACATGAGTCCGTTTCCAATTGTGAGATTTGTAACCAATATTTTTTTTTTAAAAAAAACTTCTGATTTTATTTTAAAATATAAAGTGCCTATGTGTCACACCCATGTTCGGGTGTAGTATCGGACATGGGTACACGAGATAATACAAAGAGTTGAAGTAAAATAGCTTCTAAATTCTTAATGTACTATCTTATTTCATCCTCCGTATCATGCTTATTCCCAGGATTTCTTTCATGTATTCTACTTAGACAGGTAGATAGCCTACTTACAAGTCCATTCAAAATATCGTGATAAGAAATATTGGCCAAGGTTGTCAACTCTCTCATTTTGTTCAGATGCTTTTGAAAGTGAACCGACAGGCTAGCAACTAACGACACGAAGAAATTTCTTCATACCTTTGCCAGTACAGAACATGTTGAGGAGGTCATCGACTGAATCACATCAACAGCAGATCTTACTGCTTCCTTTACACTCTGGACATCAGCCTGTTAAAAAAATTAAAATAATGACTGACTGTTTCACAGTTATACATAACAATGCTTCATGGACTTGTATGCTAAATGCAACAACATACAGTTGCTCCCCCAACTACTGGAAGGCGGAGAGTGCTGGCCTTCAAAGATTCAATAGCTCCATGCATAGCGCAAGAGTGCTCTTCATCTAGTAGGGCCCACTCCTCCAAATATGTTATCTGCCATTGTATTAAAACAAGGACAAATCAGTTTGGTTTGTTCTAAAGGGACAATATGAGTAAATGCATTGACACTCCAGACCTCCGACAAAACAAAACTCTAGCTTTTTTTTTTTTTCTTTCGACAGCTAAATGTACAATATCGGTCAAAGACCCCAAGGAGATGACACCCATGTATGGGAGGAGTCACCAGGGAGTGACGCACATACACTATATGAAAGCGAGAAAAATAAGCACTCTAGCTATCACGATTCATCTAATTCAGAAAGCGAAGAAAAGTAGCTTCTTGTACGGATCATATCAACAACTCTACAATGATATTAACTGTCTAACTGCAGGAACAATAAGAAAGAGAGAAGAAATGTGGCCACAATACGCTCTACCACTATCAGCTCTAAATAGCTTAAGCGATTCATAGTGGCTGACAGCAAAGCTTATAGCAGAAGCAAGGAAATTTTTTTGTAGAAATTACTTCTTTATCGAACCATAATTAAAATATTATTAGGAAGAGAACTTTAGAGTTCAATTCTCCATGATACAACAACAACAACATTACCCGAGGCTGTTTCAGAATGATCCAAGCTGAAAATTGTGTCGAGCACTAACTCCAAAAATATGAGTAGAGCACAAACTCCTATAGTTGAGATGGAGACCAAAATATGTCCATTCATATATATAATTTGTCAGCCAGAGTCGATCAATACAAACATAAAGGATGAGAAAGCACCGGGGTACAGTCTACCATTGTATATAATGAATTGTAATAGAGCAGGAAGCTATAGATTCTAGGTGCACCGTCACTCAAAAATAAAGATGCAATAAAGATTGTTTCATTAAAAAAGACACCAGCATGGTTATGATGGTTCTTACTTGTCCTCGAAGGATAGAAGTCAATTTCATTTTCTGCCTTAGCAGTTGTACTTGCGTTCTTTTAAGTCTGACAGAATCACGTAGAGAAGTTATGGTTATCCATGCGTTCCATAGATTCTTCTGCAAAATCCAAAATAATCTTATTACAAATTTGAGAGATTGCCAAACTAACACACGCCGTTAAAATCACATGAAGCAGATATATATTTCTACAGATAACATATGATATGTCAGCCACGTAATCTAACAGCCTGATCTTATTAAATTCCACTTTATAGGGTTAAAGAGATTGACAACTTGACATGCAAGCAATCTAGCAGATCCCTTCAAGTCCACTCCGGCCAGAAAGCTCCAAGTTCTCCATGCACAAAATGGAAATGAGATAATGCACCTCAACCAAGAATAGAAAACCCAAACATGTTGGCTTATAGACAAATCGAACTATAACTAATTATCTACTCCCTCCGTCCCGGTCATTTGTTTACCATTTCCATTTTAGGGTGTCTCATTCATTTGTTTACCTTTCTATATTGAGAATGTTTTTTAGGAGTAATTTGATGTGCCAATGGGACTATTGTCCACTTGTCATCCACCAAGGGCCACCACAAATGGTCCCCTACCATTTCCTTATTAATTATGCGAAAAGCAAAGGTAAACAAATGACCGGGACGGAGGGAGTATGATTCAGTTTCATCTAAACTTATGCCAACGATTGATCCCTATGAGATTATTAAATAAAAAATGACTTGATCTAGCGGCAGTTATCATTAGTAAAATTTCAGATCGTTCCTGCGTATCTAGTCAAGCGTTTATACTTAATACTCCTCCATTTCACTAAGATCTTCTTCCTTTCCATTATGGGTCGTTTCTCTATGATCTTCCTCATTCCTTTTTGACACAAAATATGCAGCTAATATTACCCCGTCTCTTACCCACACACCCTCCTAAAATAGAAATCACATTTTCCTCTTCCCTAAAATATAGTGCCCAAAATCAACTAGAAGATCGTAGCTTCATCGAGTAAGGGTTTCTCTTATGTACGATACATACAAATGCGTCCAATCTTTGCAAGAAGATAACCAAGACCTCTTACAAGCCTGAGCAGCGTTATACAGTGAGGAACAAGAAAAACTAACTCGTTCAATATTTCAGTTGTAACATGTTTGACGTCAACATCGTAGTAAATATGCCTCAGTATTTTATTTTCAACAACACCAAAGTCCAACCCAAAAATCTCGCACTTTAAGTGGGGATTAGATCTTTAAATGCTGTTTGGAATGAAAATGAGAGAAGTGAAAACTGCTTAATAATGGACTATAGAAAAGATTTACGACTAAATATAACTGACTATGCTCTCCCTTTCATACTCAAAGATCAGCTTTGTTGCAGAGTCTCCAAACTAGTAAACTAGCAATAAGCTTGGTTAGATTCTCCACTCCCCCTTCATATATAGGACGCTCTTTCCAAGAAGATTTACAGCTAAATATCACCAACTAATCTCCCTTTCATACTAAAAGATCAGTTTTGTCATTATGTTGCACGGTCTGCAAACTAGCAATAGCTTGGTTTCGCATCCCACTTATAGGGGGATCTTTACAATAGATTTATAGCTAGATATCACCAAATGATCTCCCTTCAATACTCAAATATCAGCTCTGTCATTGAATGTTACTATGGCCACATTTTCAAGCAGTATTGTCCGTATTTATAGCATGACCACATTTTCACGCAGTATTGTCCGCATTTATAGCATGACCACATTTTCACGCAGTATTGTCTGCGTTTATAAGCATGACTACAAAGAATATATTGCGTCAACCGATTCGAGAGTAAGTCTCAAAACCAAGATTAATGATTACAACATGATAGAATAAGTTATCAATATCAGAGCGTAAAAGCCTTTCTCCATTACACCTTTCACCGCCACTGACTCCAATTCCCACAACAATAAAAGAGGATGACAACAAAAACAAAATCTGCAGATGAAGATCAATATAGAATAAAGTTGCTTCAAAAGCGGCTAAAGTACTGCAAGTTTCAGTTTCCATTGAAAATTCCTTTGAAGTAGTCTCGTAAGATTTCACCACATTAACTCAATTATTAAATTTCTACTTTATAGGATAATAATCTTGATGAAATCATCCTTCGTACTAAAGTTCAGGAAATTAAATGGTCTCAAGAAGGGAAAATAGTTTCAGGCTACGATGTTACGATGAGCTAAGATATGGAGAATGTTACAAACCCTATAATGGAAAGAATAGGGTTACACCACATATGGAGATTCCATATTTTAAATTTTTGCATATGCTATATTCTTCCTCGCTACCTCTACTTCTAGAACTCCAACTAGTAAGGGCAAGGATTTGTACATCTGGGGGTCCTTCCCCTTACCCTACCTTACGGGATTTATGGTGGCTGGTAGTTATTGTTCAGCAAGATCATATGTTAGTAATGATGTATATTATAACGGAAAAAAGGTCATTCAAAAAGTAGTAGATACAGCATAGATACACATTAAGACACTATATACATATCTGAAGTTTCCCAATTTGCTACAAAGGTCTGTCATTAGTCGTAACGAAACTAAGGGTTTATTTGGATTTTGAAAGATGAGGGAAGAGGAGGTGAGGAAGATAGAGGGGAGGGGAGGGGAAGGGAAATGGGTCAAGATAGTTTTTCCTTCAAATATTTCCTATGTTTGACGCATGTTAATTCGTCTTGTTGGAAGGAAATAGATGGATCCACTTTCCCTCCCTCTAAATTTCTCCAACACCATTTTGCTAATCAAATATGTAAATCATGTCTTTCTCCGATTTCCCCCCTTCAAATCCCTCCATTTAAATTAAGGGTAAAGCTCGACGACTACAAAATAATCAAGGTCATAAGCACAAACCAACAGAACAAACTCATAAGATCAAAGGCTTCTCGCAGTCAAAGCCATAGACTGACAATATGCCTATTATTTAAACCAGTTCTTAAATCATATAATTGTTGATAACTGAAAAACAAGATAGAAATTCTGTCGCAATCAATATATTTGTTATAGTTAGAAAATTTCATTAAATTCTTGCACATGATGACCCAGGGTGCTTTTCAAGGACCTACTTACAAAAGGCGACATCCACTAAACTCAAAACAGTTAAGTATTCTTAGAACATAATAATAAAGTTGGATATAGATATTCATTGCAACTACCGCAAACAATCAACTGAATCAAGAAGACAAACTTGGTTGTGGTTTCTTTTTGTGCTTTGCCCCACACTTCTTCTAAAATTACTAATAAATATCATAAAAACCTACGAAACTAAGCTCTCTTTCCACAACTTTGAAGTGTGGATCCTATTTATCGTGGTTAACTTCTTCAAATATAAACAAAGACATATTCAAACTCATTGGTTCCTTTTTGTATTGAAAAGATTTAGCAAGAACTATTCCAAATACAAGAATATCATTCTACAGAAACAATATTGATTGTTATTTAGTTAGACATGTACACACAGTAATTGTTCCATTAATAGGACCATTACTGAATCTAAGAAATTGTTAGTAACAGCATATATTATCCTCAACAGAAGAATGCAGAGATAAGGGCATCATACCTCAGCATTTCTCCGTTGCATCGACAAGGCAGTATCTGCTCTAGCATTTACAAACCGCCATTGCAAGTGTCGGTTGTAAAGAAGTCTCAGATGGTGGGCATCAACAATTCGGTTCTCCCCTACCTTCCCTCTCCGAACATCAACAGCAAAGCTCAGGACAGATGGCGCGTCCCAAGGACTACCGCACATGGGCCCACTGATGGAATTTCGTACCCGAGATGGACTAAGACCCCTCATAGGTGATGATGCTGAAGGACTGATAAGCTTACTAGGTGATGCTGCCCTAACAGCTCCCCGAATTGGTGATGACATTGTCCTGGGAGATGACATGGGCCCATCACTAAACTTCCTTGACTGGCTCAATTTTGGAGTTGCAAGAAACTTTGACGGACTAGATGACAACCCTAATCCAGGATCCTGCAGGCGCCTCAACCGCATATTAGTCTCCTGCCAGAACCTCGCTGAGTCAACAATCCCACGGGGCCCACCTCGAACATGGGACCCACCATTCATTTCCCGTGCTCCCGAGCTACCCGAAGAAACACTGTCGGAATCCGAGGCTGTGAGATCCGAAGGTACTGAAGAGTCATTCACTGAATTCAAGTCAGTGGGACCCCCAACCCCATTCAAAACATCACTATTCCTTGAATTAATGTTCAATATCCCGTCAAAAGACTCCCTTCTACTCTCATCCAACAAAGAATCATGCAATGCCCTAGCCACGACACTAGATCCAAGATAATCCTCCTTACTCTCATTGTTAGAACATTCATAATTCCTCGAAAACATATTAAATTGCCTACTTCTAGCAGGCCATCGCAACTGATCACCAGGCTTAGAGCCCGAATTCAACCTCTCAACCTCATCTCCACCACCACCATCCACCTTCCCTCTCAAAGGGGTACTCCTCCGCCTCTCAGGCGTCGCCTTTCTAGCACTACCAACACCCCCACCACCACCCTGATTCACAGCCCTAGTCTTACTAACCGGAAGCGAAAAGGTCTCACCTTGAAAAGACACAGATAAACTCCTAGTAGAGGTGACAAGCAACTTAGTAGCAGCAGACATTTCAGCAGCATTAGCCACAGGAGTCGGCTTCGGCGTAACAGATCGCTTCCTATCAACAGATTGAGACCTCCTAGGGGTTGTTGATTCATTCCTAACACCACCTCTATTACTAACAACACTATTCCTTGATACTAAAGGGGAAGGGAACCTTCTAGATGATGATGAAGATGTTGATGAAGTTGAAGTAGAACTAATTGTATTTGTTGTTGTACTACTAAAACTATTTGAAGAAGAAGGAGACATATACCTTGAAGGAACTTCCCTTGCTCTAATCCTTCTTTGTTGTTGTTGTTGATGATTACTATTATTATTATTATGTTGATGAACACCATTTTCTCTTTCAGAAGGCAATAATGGAGGTCTTGAAGCTGAACCCTTTGTGTCTGACAAAACACTTGAAATGGCAGCCACCATTATCATCAAAAAAACCTTACAAATTACTCTCACATTGTCAAAAACCCTTCACATTTACACCATTAAAACAACAAAAAGCTCAAAACTTTGATGAAATCCCACAAAAATGGAAGATACCCAGATGAAGATTACACTAGATTTACCAATTCCAACACTCAAAACACAAACTTTTAACCAAAATGTGGGATTTAGACGAAATATGAGTCGTTTTCAGAGGAAAAAACAGGAGAAAAATGGTTATGAAATAGTAGATTTAACAGTATTAACGAGTAAAATAGAAGGGAAAAATATCTGGGTAGAGAAGAGAGGGAAGAGAAGAGAAGAGTGAAGTGAAAAGAGTGGGGTCGGTGAAGAAAGAAGAGAGAGAAGATAGGAAGGGCATAAAAGGTAGAGAACACAGTCAAGTGTATCAAGTCATTAGTTGATTAGTTAGTCACTGCTACTACTTATTATTATTATTATTATTATTATTATTATTAATTATTATTATTTGTTTTAGTTATTTTGGGTTTTAGTGAATCTTTGGAGAGACGTTACGTTAATCATAGTTTTAATAATTTTAATTAAGTCAATCAAAACATGTTTTCCATTACACATCATGGTTTGTGTTTGTGGGGGGTTGTATTACAAAGCTAGAAAGCTTCCTTTTGTGTTTGGTAAATTATTGTTTTAGATGGACTAAGACCCTGTTTTTTTCGGCTGAAATGAGCTGAACTGAGTTAATTGGAGGTGAGCTTAATTGAACTAAATTGAATGAAATGGAATTAAAGCGAATGGAGGTGAAGTAAGACTTCATTTTGTGAAGAGATGAGTTGAATAGTATTGGCTAAAGTTAAAGTAAACTGTGTTGAATAAGTCGAGCTTAAATAAAACGAGCTGAAATTAGGCCGAAAAGAACAGGGCCTAAGAGTCTTAGAGTATGTTTGGCCTAACTTTACAAAAATACTTATGCTTTTCAAAATGAGTTTTTTAAGAAGCTAATTCTTGAAAAAATTGTAGGTGTTTTGGCTACCATTTTACTCAAAAGTAGCTTTTTTACACGAACCATTGAAAATTGAATAAATTATTATTAAAAATTATATCAAAATGGATCTCTATTTGTAGAGAATGAAAAAATATGAATTAAAATATATTTATTTTATTTTATTAAAATGTTTGCAATATATTATTTTGCCATTTATATATTAAATACCTCAAAAGTAGAAGCAAAAACTAGAAGCACCAAATTGATGCTTCTACTTTTGAGGGGTAAAAAATGGTTGTAGGATTTTTAAAAGTAGTTTTTAACTTGCAAAAATCATGTGTTTGACCAAGTTTAAACTTTTAGAAACTATAAGCTCTTTTAAAAGTTAGGTCAAACACATACTAAATCTGTCGGAAATCAAAACGGAGTAAGGCCTTGTTTGGTTACCCCAAACAAATCGTAGGAAAATAGAAATCCCGTGATTTGGAAAAATGAGAGTTGTTTGTTTACCCCAAATTATGGGATTTTCTTTTTTCCCTTGAATTTCCAAATCCGCCACGATGGAGGAGTTTAATTACCTAGCCCCCCTAGGTAGTTTAAAACTCATGTGTTAATTTAATTTCCGCATGCCAACCAAATGAGTTTTGGCCAATTCCCATGATTTGTCCAATTCAGGTGTTTTGTAAAATCGTGGAAAATTAATTCTCGTATGGCAACCAAACGAGGCCTAAGTGTCATTATTTTACGATAAAATGTACGAGTAACTGTTTTCAGGTAAAATATTACCATCACTATTTGTTAAAAGTGATAAATTTAGTTACAACATTTTATCATTAAAGTGTTAGACTATATTAAAAAATGGTGACATTTCATGATCATAAAAGAAGACGGTATTAAGAGAGACCTATTCAGTGTGTTCTGAGAGTAGGGCCCATCAAATAGATTAATAATTGTAGTTAATAAAGTCTTAATGTAAATTTTAATAGTCCAGGTATTTTAAGAAAATTGAATTATCAGTCAAAATTAGTATTTTGAAGTTGGACACAAATTAATCGCTCGTGAAGCCCTATTTATGATGATCTTATTTAGATTTTAACCTAATGAGTTCTATTTTATTTCGTGAGTGCACTGATTATTGCAATTTGACACAAACTTTTTTATTTAACGCATCAATACGAATAGTCGAATACTAATGTTGAATCGAAAATTATTGCTTTTTTCAATGGTAAGGTGTTGTTTGAAATAACTAAATACAGAGCAAATGACAAAAGAAAAACTAGGGAAGGCATTAATTGTGATCGAAGTATTTATTATGTGTGCTTTGTGTCCTTTGTGCACGTGATAATGATATCAAAATTGACATATTACGAAATAACATAAATTCTTGTTTAGAAAAGTTGTAAATGAGAATAATTTAAAATAAGAGTTTAAAGCCATTCAAATTAATTTCTTTTTGGGGGGATGATGGTGCAAACACCCCATCATTATATTACTTTACACCTAATTTTTTCCCATTCATAATTGATTTGGCGCCTGGTAAACATCGACGACGTTTTAGGAAACATCGACGACGTTTTTCATAAAAAAGACGAAATTGCCCTTATTGAATTATACTCTCTATCTCTCTTATCTCTCTCTCTCTCTTCCCAAATTCTCCTAAAATCAAATCAACTTAATTGAACTAAAAAAATTAAAATCGTACAAGAACAACAATTTGACAAAATCGTACAAGAACAACAATTTTACTAAATCCTAAATCGATTATCATGGCGGACGAACACTCTTCGGTATGTTCACATATTAATCAAATTTTACGTTTGTTAATTTTTTTTTCCCGGAATCCGTTAATTGTTTGTTTATACTTATCTAACTTAATTGATTTACGTAACGTCTTAGTTAGTTAAAATTCAATTGCGGTTTTTCAAAAATAATTAGGAAAAAATATCATGGTCAGATGAAGAACTGGATGTCATGGACCATGGCCAGACATCCATTTCACACGTCTGACCATGGTGGGACGTGTGAAATGGAGGTCTGACCATGGCCAGACATCCATTTCACACGTCCCACCATGGTCAGACGTGTGAAATGGATGTCTGGCCATGGTCAGACCTCCAGTTCACCTCCAGTTCACAAGTCCCACCATGGTCAGACGTGTGAAATGGATGTCTGGCCATGGTCCATGACATCCAGTTCTTCATCTGACCATGGTGAGATGATATCGTTTTTTTATAGTCATGATTAATAACATTTTACGTATGTAGATCATGTTTTACTAATATATATTAATTATTTAATGTCTAATTAGCGCCGTATTTGCATTGAACATGACTCGTTTGAGGAATTTGGGAATAATAACACCGATTACAATCCGTTTTTTGAAACGACGTTAGGTTTTGTTACCCGCGATGATGCCTTTAATTGGGCGAGTAGGATTGCAATGGATCATGGTTTTGCTTTGGTTAAAGCAAATAATGGGGCAAAAAACAGAAGAAAAGATGGGTTGTTGGCATCTTACTTTCGATGTTCAAGGTATGGTAGACCTCCTCCAATTGATAATCCTGAGAAGCGTCGTGGGTCGAATAAGTGTGGATGCACTTTCCGTATCCGAGCCGTGCAGAACTACCCTCGGCAAGGTGACGATAGCGGGGCAGTTTGGAACATAATCACCGCCGAGGGTAAAGGGTTTCACAATCACGAGGAAGTGGTTTACAAGGATGGTGATCGTCATTTTGCGGCTTTGGATGACGAGGAGAAAGCGTATGTGAGGCAACAGGTTAAGGCCGGTGTGCTTCCAAAAGACATCAAGAACGCTCTTCACCAAAGAACGCCGGCTAAACCTCAACCGTCAAATAATCAAATATATAACGAGACGAAGAAACTGAGGCTGGAATTTAGGGGTGGAAGGAACACGGCTCAACAAATGTTTGCTCTTGCGGTAGAAGCACATTATTTGATGTGGCATTTGAGTGATCCGGAGACACGACAGATCTCTCATATATTCATGGCACATCCCGTAGCCGTGCAGCTTTTCCGAGCCTATCATTATGTTGTGCTCATTGAGTCTACTTACAAGACAAACACCTATAAGAATCCACTGGTTGAGATTGTTGGTGTTACCCCGACCGGGAATTCGTTCCTAATTGGTTGTGCACTTGTTTGTACGGAGTCCGAGGATTCCTACACGTGGAGTTTGAGGCGGTTGTCGGACATTCTTGCACCTGTCTTTGTTTCCCCTACCGTCTTCGTCACCGACCGGGAGTTGGGTTTGATCGCCGCTCTTAGGGAGGTGTTTCCCGGTTCTAGTCATTTATTGTGTCGGTGGCACGTGAACCGCGCCATCAATGCCAAAACCCTGAACATCTACAAGCCCGAGTGGTATAGAGATCTTGTCTACTATAATCCAGAAGCGGGTTGGGTACGGGTTATTGATGCATTAACCGTGGAAGAGTATGAAAAAGCATTGGAGTCCTTTCGTGTAAAGTGGGGTCCCTTAGGGAGATATGTTTTGAGCACTTGGGCGATGCACAAGGAGAAGTTTGTGCGATGGTATACAAACGATGTACTACATTTCGGTAACACGTCTACTTCCCGTGTCGAGTCGGCTCATTCTCTACTTAAGTCATGGTTGAAAAGTGCAAATTTGACACTTGATAGTATGTGGGCGAAGATGAATGACATGCTTGATAGTCAACACTCGGAGATTAGAAAGTCACTTGAGGATTCAAGGAGTCGGCCTCGTATAACTAGTCGTTTGTTCTCATTGTTGCTAGGGGCCGTGTCGACGAAGGCAATAGGAATAATGGAGGAGGAGCTTCAGAGAGGGCTTGGTCTTGGTGTCGGGTTAGAGGAGGGATGTGGACATGTGCTTGAGACAACTCATGGCCTACCTTGTGCATGCAAATTGGTTTATTTGAGTAGGAGTGGTAGAAGGGTCCATGTTGATGATGTTCACGTTTTTTGGAAGACCTTGGTATTTGATAGTGTTGATCAAATGCCGAGAACCGATGATGATGAGTTTGATGGGTTAGTAGTGGAAGCTAGAATTAGTGACCCGGTTCGTCGTAGGTTGGTAGCCGAGAAGATGCGTGACGCCCTACATCCGGAGGACGAGGACGTTTTGCCACCTCCTATTAACGAGAACCCGAAAGGCCTTCCAAAAAAATCCACGACTAGGAACAAGTCGTCTTTCGAGCATAGTCAAAGGAAATATGGGACACCTAGCACCGATAGATCTACTGCTCGTACTCACTTATTTGGGGACTTTCCTCCAGGACCACCAAACGCTCCGTTAGAAAGAAACTACACCATCGGCCTTGTCTCAACTTGGGCTAAACGATACGGGGTACCGGAGGTACTTTGGGGCCAGTTCGATGGTTGGGTAGATGTCGGTGACGATGGTCACTGTGGTTACCGGGTTATATCACATGCCCAACGGGGGCAAGAGGGCGACTACCTTCAGATGAGGAT
>JAIUZE010013479.1:0-14879 GCA_022085475.1 Heliosperma pusillum
CTTTGGAAGTTTACATAGAAGTTATAGCTACCCAGTGATAACTTTAAAGAAAATCGCTTCAAGCAAGATCTACCTCAAATAACACAAGACTCAAGATGGAGGGTCTTTGTGATCAAGATGAAGAGATGATCCGTATACTGAAAATCTTTGTGAAGATTAGATAGTATAGGTCGTCATTCGGTAACTATTCCATTCGAGTGATCTTAAACTCAAAGTTATAGCTCTAGCCTATAACTTTGGATGATAAATGTTGATGCATGATTTTTGAAATAAAATGTTTTAAATGTTTCAAAAGTGAAAGAGTATTTTTATATTTATCAAAAGTTTTAATAGAGAATGTATTTATGAGATTCTATTGGTTAGTAATACAACTTATGGGTTGTCATGCTACCTAAGGTTTCTAATATATTCTATCTCAATTTGTTGTTAACCTAATAAGCCCACCTAGGGTTTGAGCCACCTAGGGTTTCGTGGAAATTTAGGATTGTGCCTCCTAGGGTTGCGTGCTTCCTAGGGTTTTGTGTAGGTAGGTATTTCGGCCTATCTAGGTTGTTTTCCTTGTTTACATTAATCTAGGATTCTACTATATCTTTACAACAATATTTTGAGATATTAAAGATAAATATATTTCTATAAGATAAAGCAAATAATATTTTGAGATAAAGATATTTCTAAAAGATAAAGCAAATATTATTTTATGATATTAAAGATAAATATCTTTCTTAAATATTAAGCTAGGGTTTTAGATCTACTATGCTTCTATTACTATAAATACTCCTTCACATCTTATTCTTGAAACACACGAAATGTAACACCCGGAAATGTACCCTATTTTTCTAGTAGAAATATTTTCGAAATATTTTCACAAATTTAAGTTTTAATTTGAAAATTTATGTTCCGATTCGAATTTTAGACTTTCCCGAGTTTGTATTTGGAATTTCTGTGAATTCCATGAAAATCCCGTTTTAAAGGCTAGTTTTGACTTTTCTTGACTTTTGAGCCGCCTTTGACTTTCTTTGACTTTTCCGACTCACCCTACATATACTCCCTCAAACCCTAAACCTAATTCATTTCCTCACAATTCATTTCTTTCTTCTTCCTTAAGAAAACCAAAGAAACCTTGCCTCCATTTTTTCAAGCTAGATTCGTCGCTACGGCCCTTCATCATTTCTTGCTAAATAATTCATCTAGTTCTTCTTATTCTTCCCCTCTTAGCTTCCTCTATCCGTATTGGTAATAAAATTACCGTCTTTCTCGCTTTTTAAATTATCCGTCTTTCTCAAGATGGATGATATTCCTCTTTTATTATCTAATTGTTTGTAGGTGGAGACTAGGAAAGCTTAGTAACCGTTTAAAGACGCGTAAAGTTAACGGTGAAGGGTTACTCGGTATCATTTACGTGTTTTACATGATTTCCATGTTAGAATTCGTATTTAGAATACAATTAGAAAGCTTAGAAATTATGATTTTGATGATGATTGTTGTTAGTTGATGATTGTTGATGATGAATATTGATTGTTGATAGTTGATAGAAGTGAATTATGAAAATTGGAAATGGGTTGTTGTTCTCGGGTGACTCGTGCAAATTCACAGCACCGACCCTTTTTGGTAGAATGCTCATATCTCCTTCGTTACTTGCTTGTTTTGGGCGTGTGACATCTCGTTGGAACCGTAAGAGGTTAAGCTATCACCTCGGCTTGGAATTTCTGCATTCCCATATCTAGAACTATAGTTATGACCGTTTGAAGTGGACCCTTTTTTTCGTTGGTTTCCAAACAACATTGTTTTGGAGAGGTGATCTATGTTTTTATTCATTATGCTTCGTAAACTTGTTCTAATGCTTATGTATCATGTATTGACTCATGTTTATCATATTCAAACTTATATGATTCCCTATTCTCATGTTTTGTGACGGGTTTTGGTATGTTCCCACTTTGAGTCGGTTTTTACAAATGATACGGTTTGAGCACTATTTTTTCTTGTGCTTTGTACTCTCATTCCCTTGGCTACCTTCCCGTTCGTAAGGCTGGAATTTCGGAACGGAGAGGTATCCTACTGCTTAATTGCATGTGTAGTGGGCATACGACGACGTTGTTGGGAGTTGAACGCTATGCGTTGATCGACCCGGCCGTCAAATGTTGTGTACTTGCGATGTGGTGTTATTTGCATGTAGCGTACCGCTTGTTATGAGGCTTGTGCTCTTTTCCGCCTCTTTCGTGAATTGTATCTACCGAATTTGGGGTACTCGGCATAATATATTTTAAGGCCCGGTCTTGGATGGGAAACGTCTTACCAAACGTGTCGAATCGGAACATGATTTATTCCGAGAGTCTGGCCAGGTTTAGACTAGGACCGTATTATTATCGTCGTCCTACCAGGAGGAAATTAGTCTACCTATACTAAATGTCATCGTATATGGGTTGAGGGAAATGTCATCCGTGAACGCCTTTTAATCATACTTGCCATGTACACGATGCTAGTGCGTTTCATTTACCGTGAGAGGTGTCGTCTTGTGTCGTCTTTGAATACGTGATTTCATGATATTGTTCATGGTCATTGCATGATTGGACACCGTCAATGTCTTGGTTTGTTAAGGATGATAATATGTTGTATTTATGGATCATCGCATGACTTGACTTGGTTTTGTCTGTCGAGTCTCAATCTTATCAATCTTATACCGCTAACGGTGAGATGTAAGCCCTAGTGAGCGTATTCGCTTGCCTAAGAGTGTCTTTCCCGAGTCTTTGAATATCATGATGGATTCGGATTTGTGCCTCTTATGTTCTTATCATTATCTATAGAATTGCCTATCTATTCTTATCGCAACTCACAGGTATATATATATGCATGCTTTACTTTTGTATTTCCTTCTATGTACGTTTAATGTGATATGGCTGGGAGAACCCGGAGTTACTCCCCACTGATTGTGGCGTCATGTTTTTCATGATGAACAGTTTGCTCGCATGATGGCTTTTTTGCTTTGACTATTCTGGGTCGGGTGTAGCTAAAGCGGCGTTGTCCCGTTGGATGAACACCTCTAGACGTTGTTTGCAGTTTGCTAATTCGATTTCGAAATACCCCATCTATTTTGAAAATACCCCATCTATTTTGAAAATACCCCATCTATTTTGAAAATACCCCATCTATTTCGAAAATACCCCATCTACTTCGAAAATACCCCATCTATTATGTAAGATCACTTTTACTTGTTAACCTTTTGGAGAGACTTCGTCTCTTGGTGTGGTATAATTCGTACTCTAGTTTGTAATATATGACACTCCTCGTATTCTTTCCTTGCATGTATAAAAGTTTTTAAAAACTTCATATTTCCGCTATATGATTTCCACATGCTTGTATGTTTTATCTTTCCGCATTCGCGAGGGTTGTCACAGTTGGTATCAGAGCCTTATCGCTCCCGACGCACATACGTGAACCCTAACTTAAACTACTTGACCTTGAAATAATAAATGAGAGATGGGTAGACTTAAGGACCTAAGTTGGTAGTCTTTGGTGTACTTGATGTTTGTTAGGTTCTAACTTGTTTGTTGATTGTGTTGAGTGATGCTATGTTTGTTTGTATCTACAGTCTTAAGGTGGATCTTTGTGTTACCTAGAAGAAGTATACTCTACCGAAAATTTGAAGATTTACAAGCCTAATTGAGGTGTATTTCTTCTTCATCTATGAATTCTCTCGTCCTTTTTGTTTTATGCTCTCTTCCTTCTATCTAAATGCTTCTTCATCATCTAACTTCTTTTCCCCTTGGAAATTACTCTTGTTACTTTCCTCCTCTTTATCAATTTGTACCATCAACTTCCTTATGTGACCTTTTGTGGACACCATACCCTTTAGTTTGTGGCATATTGTACTTGGTTGAAAGAATTTTAGACTTTGTGGACTATTAGTGTTTGTTAGAATGAACTTGTGATTTGAGGAAAATGGTATAGATCTAATTTCACCCTATGGTGGTGAGAGTTGGTATCCTGGAGGAAAGTGTGGTAAGGTATGTTTAATGATTTTAATGCTTGATGCTTGCCATGACTAATGTAGTTCATGGTATTTGATGGTGTAAGGTTGAATGAGTTGGCTAGGACTTCTTAACCCATTAGTAGTTTAGTCTTTTGGACTTTGAAGTTTTGTATTGTTTTAAAGACCATGCTTATGATATGTTTATTTGGTGTAAATAAGAAGTTTAGAATGATATCTTGAGGTGCAAAATGCTTTTGGGACTAAGTGACGTCTTGTGGTTTCCTATGGTGTGTTCGTAAGGGTAGGCTTGGTGGAAACGCATTTGGCTATAGTTCTTGGATTTAAATATATGATCTTACCTTATGGTATCGGAGACTCGTTTGAAGTAGTAAGGTTTCGTTGTAAGTTGAACCATATTACTTGAGGATTATAGATATAAGCGAGGTTCGATGATGTAATCTATGATGGAAATACCTTGGGATGTTAATGATGATGTTTGGCTTGATGTTGTACTTTGATAATAATGAACTCGTGGGCTATAGACGTGAAAATGACTGAGTATAGGAGAATATTTGTTAGTCCTTCAATTAAAGAAACCGTTGAGGTTGTGTTGAATATTTGAGCTAAAGGAATGTTACAATGCTTGAGTTACAATTCCGCAATTGGGAATCCGTGTGATATGAAATGATGGATGAATTGGGTTGTAGTCAATTTATCAAGTCTAGGTGTACCTTACTTTGATGATTGCTCGTGGTATGATGGTCCCTTTTCATTTCCATTCTTGAATGTTTTTGTCAAGAGTGATCTTTAAGAAATCGCATGCTCGTATCTTATTTCTTACTCAGATATATTCATACCTCTACTATCTGCTTTGTCCCTTCCTTGACCTCGTTATTTTCAGCGCTCCTCTCTTGTAATCTCGTGCTTGAATTATTCTCATGTTCTCCTTGAGATTCCTTATCGTTTCCTATCTCGTTGCTCCTTCATCTTTTCTCTAGTGGATTGGATACTCCGTTTCTAAAGCTTAGAGAATAAGTGTAATGAATTTTGGGATTCTTTAGCTAGAATATGTGTCTTTGGATTTAGCAAATTTCATGTTGCTTTTGATCATGGAAAATAGGACTTAAACTCTAGGATGAATCCTAATAGTGATAATGTATCCTCTCTTAGTGGTTTTAGATTTGGAGCTTGGTATTCTAGTATTATTTTGAGAATTTAGTTGATCATGATAATAGTTCGTTGTTGTTGGGTATTATAACGGTTGCTTGGTATATCATTTGGGAATTGGATGTCTCTAATTGGTGGATTCTAAAAGAGACCTTGCTTTAGGGAAATTGACCCGGTACCCAAAGTTTGAGGAGTTTTGTCGTAAATGAAAATCGATTCATATTGAGTTTTAGATGAACGATATGATTTGAATGGTTGTCTGATTGCCAAGTGATTGATCATTTGTGGTTTGAAGTTAGTAATTCTCTTTTATTCTTAAGGAATTATAGTTTGAGATTGAGAAATATTCGTAGCAAGCTTTGGATAGTGAGTGCTCAGTTGTTATAGAATATAGAGATAGAATGGTGAACCCATTATCTTGAGGATTAGTAACCTCCGTAGTTTTGCTAATGTGGCTATTTATATTTGAGGTTTCAGGCGTAGTAATGATCGAATTAAGGATGTTGGTTTATTAAAGAATTCTTATAACCGATAATGGATTGTGAATTTTCCCTTGTCGTGAGACTTTGGATGAGGCTAGTTGGATCCTAGATGATTATGTTTTGTTGCGTGGTTTGTGTTTTGACTTTCGAGGATGAGAAAGTTCTTTGTAAATTTAGGATAATGAGTTTGTAGTAAATTGGATTAAAGGATTTCATGGTAAGTCTCTTTACCTTGTGGATTGTGAGTCGTGGAGTCTACCGTGCCGATGGACCTCAGTAGATTCTAATTGAATTTGAATAATTGGGATTTGTTACTCGAAGTTTCATGATTATGAAGTATTTTTGTAGGAATTCGGATGATTGAAAATGATGAGTTGCAAAATGGGTAAATTGTATTCTCTTGAGGATTTGGTTTATTAGGAGATTTAGTGATGTCGAATTCTTGTAGATCTTCCTGCTGACTTTATCTTAATCTTCCTATCCCTAAGAATTCAATTTGTTTTGTTTTTGCGTGTTTTGTATATATTTTATTATCGTGATTTGTGTTTGTGATGCTCGAGTCGCTCTATGTACGTGTAATGTGTTCTTATTTTGATTTTATCTTTGAGAAAACCTTCGAATTTCCATATTGTATTTCTAATATAACTTTTCAAAGAAGTCTAAAGATGGATTGTGTACCCTCTTTTTGGAGAAAATAGATTTCTTTTGCTTTTATATACTTGGATTTTGCGTTTGGTTGGATGTTTGCACTTGTTATTGGAGACGTCTGATAACTAGTCCTGCACTTACTAACGTTGTTTTGAATTTCGATTTCACTATTTCGACATTTCTTTGATTTGGATAATTAGAGTTCTCGTTCGCGACGAGCATTCTTGAGATCCGTAAGTAAAGTTTCACACTTATGAACATGCTTCTTTAAAACGTTTTCTAGATGAACCTCGTTTCATAAATATTTTCCCTTATAAAAGTTTTCGTATTAATTTTGAAAACCGATTCTTATCCTTGATACTTTGGTTTTCTATTCGCAAGTTTCGAGGACGAAACTTTTAAAAAGGAGGGGTGATTGTAACACCCGGAAATGTACCCTATTTTTCTAGTAGAAATATTTTACGAAATATTTTCAGCAAATTTAAGTTTTAATTTAAAATTTTATGTTCCGAGTCGAATTTAGAATTTCCGAGTTCGTATTTGGAATTTCTGCGAGATTCCATGAAAATCCCGTTTTAAGGCGAGTTTGACTTTTCTTGACTTTTGAGCCGCCTTTGACTTTCGTTGACTTTTCCGACTCACCCTACATATACTCCCTCAAACCCTAAACCTAATTCATTTCCCACAACTCAATTCATTTCTTTCTTCTTCTTCCTCATACAAACCACCAAAACCTAAACTCCATTTTTATCAAGCTTAGATTCGTCGCTACGCCTTCATTTCTTGCTCAAATTCATCTAGGTTCGTCTTATTCTTCCCCTCTTAGCTTCCTCTATCCGAATTGGTAATAAAATTACCGTCTTTCTCGCTTTTTAAATTATCCGTCTTTCTCAAGATGGATGATATTCCTCTTTTATTATCTAATTGTATGTAGGGGGAGACTAGGAAGGTTTAGGATCGATTAAAGACGCGTAAAGGTAACGGTGAAGGGTTACTCGGTATCATTTACGTGTTTTACATGATTTCCATGTTTAGAATTCGTATTTAGAATACAATTAGAAAGCTTAGAAATTATGATTTTTATGATGATTGTTGTTAGTTGATGATTGTTGATGATGAATATTGATTGTTGATAGTTGATAGAAGTGAATTATGAAAATTGGAAATGATAGAAATGGTGTTTGTTGTTCTCGGGTGACTCGTGCAAATTCACAGCACCGACCCTTTTTGGTAGAATGCTCATATCTCCTTCGTTACTTGCTTGTTTTGGGCTTGTGACCACTCGTTGGAACCGTAAGAGGATAAGCTATCACCTCGGCTTGGAATTTCTGCATTCCCATATCTAGAACTATAGTTATGACCGTTTGAAGTGGACCCTTGTTTTCGTTGGTTTCCAAACAACATTGTTTTGGAGAGGTGATCTATGTTTTTATTCATTATGCTTCGTAAACTTGTTCTAATGCTTATGTATCATGTATTGACTCATTTTATCATATTCAAACTTATATGATTCCCTATTCTCATGTTTTGTGACGGTTTTTGGTATGTCCCACTTTGAGTCGGTTTTTACAAATGTTACGGTTTGAGCACTATTTTGTCTTGTGCTTTGTACTCTCATTCCCATTGGCTACCTTCCCGTTCGTAAGGCTGGAATGTCGGAACGGAGAGGTATCCTACTGCTTAATTGCATGTGTTAGTGGGCATACGACGACGTTGTTGGGAGGCGAACGCTATGCGTTGATCGACCCGGCCGTCAAATGTTGTTTACTTGCGAGGTGGTGTTATTTGCATGTAGCGTACCGCTTGTTATGAGGCTTGAGCTCTTTTCCGCCTCTTTCGTGAATTGATCTACCGAATTTGGGGTACTCGGCATATATATTGTAAGCCCGAGTCTTGGATGTGGAACGTCTTACCACGTGTCGAATCGGAACATGATTTATTCCGAGAGTCTGGCCAGATTTAGACTAGGACCGTATTATTATCGTCGTCCTACCAGGAGGAAATTAGTCTACCTATACGAAATGTCATCGTATATGGGTTGAGGGAAATGTCATCCGTGAACGCCTTTTAATCATACTTGCCATGTACACGATGCTAGTGCGTTTCATTTACCGTGAGAGTTGTCGTCTTGTGTCGTTCTTTGAATGCGTGATTTCATGATATTATTCATGGTCATTGCATGATTGGACACCGTCATTGTCTTGGTTCGTGAATGGATGATAATATGTTGTATTTATTGTGATCATCGCATGACTTGACGTGGTTTGTCTGTCGAGTCTCAATCTTATCAATCTTATACCGCTAACGGTGAGATGCAAGCCCTAGTGAGCGTATTCGATTGCCTAAGAGTGTCTTTCCCGAGTCTTTGAATATCATGATGGATTCGGATTTGTGCCTCTTATGTTCTTATCATTATCTATAGAATTGCCTATCTATTCTTATCGCAACTCACATGTATATATATATGCATGCTTTACTTTTGTATTTCCTTCTATGTACGTTTAATGTGATATGGCTGGGAGAACCCGGAGTTACTCCCCACTGATTGTGGCGTTCATGTTTTTCATGAATGAACAGGTTGCTCGCATGGATGGCTTTTTGCTTTGACTATTATGGGTTCGGGTGTGAGCTAGCGGGCGTTGTCCCTGGATGAAACACCTCTAGACGTTGTTTAGCTAGTTGCTAATTCTATTTCGAAAATACCCCATCTATTTTGAAAATACCCCATCTATTTTGAAAATACCCCATCTATTTTGAAAATACCCCATCTATTTCGAAAATACCCCATCTACTTCGAAAATACCCCATCTATTATGTAAGATCACTTTTACTTGTTAACCTTTTGGAGAGACTTCGTCTCTTGGTGTGGTATAATTCGTACTCTAGTTTGTAATATATGACACTCCTCGTATTCTTTCCTTGCATGTATAAAAGTTTTTAAAAACTTCATATTTCCGCTATATGATTTCCACATGCTTGTATGTTTTATCTTTCCGCATTCGCGAGGGTTGTCACACGAAATACCCAGCAGCACACGACACACATAACACTTGTGATAATTTTCCAAAATCGTTTTAAAGCAAACCTTGAGCAAAATATATATTATTTTTAGAGTTTATTTTTCAAAAGACTCTTGCATCAATTATTATCAATCGCTTGCGTGAAATACGTTATTGGATAATAGTACATCATTATAATCTTACAATTCTTTAACGAGAATCTGTGTGAGTTATATTGTACTTTCTTATTAACGTAAGATAGTATAGAGTATTTAGCGATACTCACCTTGAGTTATAATCATAGTTGATTATACGAGTGGGTTGATAATTTTTGTAATTCGTAGAAAGGTACTAAGAATTATTAATCGAGAATAGTAGACGTAGGTTTCAACGTGTCAAACTGAACCACTTCAAAATCCGTGTGCCTCTCTCTACTCTCTTTAATTTTCGTTGTTTCATTACTGACGCTTACTTTGATTAATTAATTAGTTGATTTTAATCTATAAGATCAAATAATTAATTACATATCATATAAATCAAAAAAGTGGGGCTAGTTTTTAATACTCAATTCACCCCCCCCCCCTCTTTCGTATTGGATCAATAGATTCTACAATTGGTATCAGAGCCTCGTGTTCTTGATTGCCTTACAGCATGGAGTCTGATCCGTTTGACCTTTTTTTTTCCGCTGCATTTAATTTTATTTTAATGGATTCCAAACATCTGAAGTGTCCCGTATTCGATGGGAAGAACTACAGTTTATGGAAAAATATGATGACCCATTTCATAAAGGGTAACGATTGGGAGTGTTGGCTAATCATTAAGAATGGCCCTAATAAGATCATGCTTGGATTTGTTACTGGCACTTCCATCGAAAAGAAAGAAGATGACTATGTTGAGGCATATTATAAGAAAGCTGAGAAAAATTCAAAAGCTATCAGCCTGTTGCAAAACGACATGACTTATACTGAATTTGACCGTTTCTCATCTAGTTCTACTGCCAAGGAAATATTGGATGGTCTAGAGTTAGCCTATGAAGGGACAACTGTTGTCAAAAAGCAACGTATTGCATTATTGATGCGAAAATACGAACTGTTCTCAATGGAGCAAAATGAATCGCTTGACAGCATGTCCACTCGCTTCTTTAGTATCATTAATGAATTGAAAAATCTTGGAAAAACTTTTGACTCCGAGGAAATTGCCAGGAAGATCCTTAGAAGTCTATCTAAACGATGGACACCTAAGGTGACGATAATTGAGGAATGTAAAGATCTATCTAACCTATCTTATCAAGAGCTACTCGGACCCTAATGGCTCACGAGATTACTCTTGATGAGGATGAGGCAAATGATAGTAATAGTAAGAAAGTGGCTTTACAAGCCGAGTCTAGTGAAAAACATGACTCGGATCTTGAAGATGAGACAGTGTTATTTGCTAGACGTTTTAAGAAAAAATTCTTTAATAGACCACAAGGAAAAACATTTAACAATAACACTAACAAATCTTATAAGAATCCAATTGAGTCAAAAGGATCTCTCTCAAGTCGTGGTTGCTTCAAATGTGGGGATAATGATCACATGATCAAGGATTGCCCCACATGGAAGAAAATCAAAGACAAAAATCAACGAGACAAAACCAAGAAGGTAGTCAAGCAAGTCATGATGGCTTATTGCTGGGGAGATCTTGACACAGAGGACGACGAGTCAGAGGAAGAAGAAGTCGCCAACTTGTGTCTGAGCAACAGTCAGTCTTGACTTAATTTCAGACAGTGACAATAAAAGCGAATCCGAGATGTGTCTTGTTGGCAACTCAGATTCAGAACCAGATTCAGAAGATGATGAAGAGGTTAGTCATCTTGAACTTAAAAAGCAAGTTAAGAAATTGTCTAAGAAGTCTTTAATTAAGTATTTTGAAGAAACCTTAGATCATTGTCATGAACAGAGTCTTGAATTAAAATATCTTAAAGAACAAATTCTTGACATTGCTGAGGAAAACCAACTTCTAAAGGCCAAAGCTAAGAAGCTCAAGTCTAAAGTTATGGAACCTTCAGGCACAACTTCAGACATGACAAATGTTGAGAAAGAAGCTCTTGAGTCTAAAGTTATAGCTAATGAAGCTATAATCTCAGAGCTAAAACACAACATTAAACATCTTCAAGCCAAAGTTATAGCTAATGAAGCTATAACTTTAGAATTGAAGAAAGTCAATGAGCTTTTACAATCTGAAGTTAAGGCAAAGGAAGTTGTTATCATTGATCACCAGAAAGAAAACTCTTTTCTTTCTCAGCAATTGAAAGATATAAAGGCTGAATTCTCCCATGCCAAAGATCAACATAATGAGGAGAAATTTATCTTGAACAAACGCTTTAACGATTTTCGTGAAAATTTTAAAAAGAACAATCCCTCCAAAGACTCGAATGTAGACCATTCGTCATGTGAAAAAGAAATTCAGTCTTTGAAGGAATTGCTCCTACATGCACGAAAAGTTCGTGATAAATGGGAATGAAGTCAGAAGGTCTTAGACTTCCTTACCGAACAGTCTAACAATAACATGAAGATGGGTCTAGGTCATGAATTTTATAGTCGTAGAGACCATGATAAGTGCAAATCCACTCCTTTTGACCGTGATTTTAGAAGAAGGAAGTATGTCAATCTTTCAAAATATCTGATTTGTAATTATTGTGGTCACAATGGTCATGTTAAAAATAATTGTGTTAAATATGTCAATGACAACAAAAATCAAACTGATTTTGTTAAAGAACATGACGTGTCTAGTATTAATGAGTCTGAACCTGAACCTCAACGTGATGAAGTTAAAAATAATGAGTTCATATGGTTTTATGACATAGCTTTCGATTACACATCTGTACCTTCAAAATCTAAACCATATGTGAATCAGAAGCAGTCATTTAAACCTAATGTGTGTCGCAACAATAACAAACACTATAATAAACCTAGACAACCCTACCTTAAAAAGAAAAGAATTGTGACAGGTATGGGTTAGGAAGGATCAAATACATAGAGTCACTAACCACAAAGGACCCAACTTAGCATCGGTACCTAAAAGTTGTATTTGATTCTCTTTCCGATAATAGTGAAAGAAAATAATCTATGATATCTCGACAGTGGGTGTTCGAGACACATGGCCGGAAACAAGAATCTTTTTCTTTCACTAGAGCCCTTCAACGGTGGCAAGGTCACCTTTGGAGACAACAAGAAGGGCAAAATAATCGGTGTAGGTAAGATCGGTATATCTCCTTCTCATGCTATCAATAATATTTATCTAGTAGATGGTTTTAAGCATAACTTGCTAAGTATCTCTCAATTATGTGACAAAGGCAATAAAGTAGTTTTTCATTCAAATGTTTGTCGTATCATAATTGAAGGTACTAGTAATGTTATTCTAGAAGGTCTACATTAAAGGAACGTGTATATGTTTGATATAAACAAAGTCACTACAAGTTCCTTTACGTGCATGAAAGTCACTGTGGATGATTCATGCTTGTGGCGCAAGAGGTTTGCACACATCAGTCCACTAGTTTTAAAGAAACTCAAATTGTGGGATTTAGTTGAGGGTTTACCCTCAATCAAATTCGAACAAGAAAAGATGTGTGACTCATGTGCCCGCTGTAAACAAGTTAGATCTTCATTCAAACCAAAACGAGTAGTAAGTACAGAGCGTCCACTTGAGTTGGTACATATGGATCTATGTGTGTGACAACCCTCGCGAATGCGGAAATATAAAACAAACAAGCATGTGAAATGATATGCGGAAATACGGTATTTTAAAAACTTTTATACATGCAAGATAGATAAAACGAGGAGTGTCAAAATATTACAAACTAAGTGCGAAATATAAAAAAGACACGGAGTCTCTCAAAATGTTAAAAAAGAACAAGTGTTTAGCAAAACTAGCTAAAATCGTCTAGAGGTGAAACTTCCAGGGACAACGCCCGCTAGCTCACACCCGAACCCCAAAATATCATAGCCAAAAAGTCATCCAAGCAAGCAACCTGTTCATCCATGAAAAACATGAACGCCACAGTCAGTGGGGAGTAACTCCGGGTTCTCCCAACCATATCACATTAAACGTACATAAAAGGAAATACAAAAGATAAGCATGCATATATAGATATATATGTGAGAAACGATAAAGATAGATAGGCAATTCTATAGATAATGATAAGAGCATATGGAATACACATCCGAATCCATCTGTTATTCAACGACTCGGGGAAGACACTCTTAGGCAACCGAATACGCTCACTAGGGCTTGCATCTCACCGTTAGCGATATAAGTTTGATAAGATTGAGACTCGACAAACAACCATGTCAAATCATGCAATGACCATGAATAAATCCAATCATGTTATCATCCATTCAAACAACCCAATACATAGACGGTGCCCAATCGTGCAATGACCATGAATAATATCATGAAATCACGCATTCAAGAACGACACAAGACGACATCTCTCACGGTAAATGAAACGCACTAGCATCGTGTACATGGCAAGTATGATTAAAAGGCATCCACGAGATCACATTTCCCTGAACTCATACACGATCAACATTTCGTATATGTAGACTAATTTCCTCCTGGTAGCACGACAATAATAATACGGTCCTAGTCTAAACCTGGCCAGGATCTCGGAATCACGTTTTTCCGATTCGACATGCGATAACGTTTCGCATCCAAGACTCGGTCTTACAATATATATGCCGAGTACCCCAAATTCGTAGATCAATTCACGAAAGAGGCGGAAAAGACTCAAGCCTCATAACAAGCGGTACGCTACATGCAAATAACACCACCTCGCAAGTACACAACATTTGACGGCCGGGTCCGATCAACGCCATCGTTCAACTCCAACAACGTCGTCCCCCGTATGCCCACTAAACACATGCTTTAAGCAGTAGGATACCCTTCCCGTTCCGACATTCCAGCCTTACGAACGTGGAGGTAGCCAAGGGAATGAGAGTACAAAGCACAAGACAAAACAGTGCTCAAACCGTAACATTTGTAAAAACCGACTCAAAGTGGGAACATACCAAAAACCGTCACAAAACATGAGAATAGGGAGTCATATAAGTTTAAATATGATAAACATGAGTCAATACATGATACATAAGCATTATTACAAGTTTATGAAGCATAATGAATAAAAACATAGATCACCTCTCCAAAACAACGTTGTTTGGAAACTAACGAAAACAAGGGTCCACTTCAAACGGTCATAACTAGAGTTCTAGAAATGGGAATGCAGAAATTCCAAGTGGAGGTGATAGCTTATCCTCTTAAGGTTCCAACGGGATGTCACACTCCCAAAACAAGCAAGTAACGAAGGAGATATGATCATATTACGAAAAGGGGTCAGTGCAGGAAAAATTCTGTTGGCAGCGTATGACGGAGCCTGCGTCACCACGACGCAGCCTGCGTCCTACGACGTAGTCTGCGTCCCCCAACTCAGCCTGCGTCCTTCACGGGATTCAAGGACGATCAAAAATTAACATGTTATCAACAACAAAATCCTCATTTATCATCACAAATCACCAATTCTCATATCAATTAACAACTAACAACAACCAACAACAACTACACAAGTCCTAAGCATACTAA
>JAIUZE010013483.1:0-22719 GCA_022085475.1 Heliosperma pusillum
GCCATGTACACGATGCTAGTGCGTTTCATTTACCATGAGAGATGTCGTCTTGAGTCGTCTTTGAATGCGTGATTTCATGATATTGTTCATGGTCATTGCATGATTGGACACCGTCATTGTCTTGGTTCGTGAATGGATGATAATATGTTGGATTTACTGTGATCATCGCATGACTTGACTTGGTTTGTCGGTCGAGTCTCAATCTTATCAATCTTATACCGCTAACGGTGAGATGCAAGCCCTAGTGAGCGTATTCGATTGCCTAAGAGTGTCTTCCCCGAGTCTTTGAATAGCATGATGGTTCGGATTTGTTTTCCATATGATCTTATCATTATATCTCGTATTGCCTATCTATTCTTATTGTATCTCACATGTATATTTATATATGCATGATCTACTTTTGTATTTCCTTATATGTACGTTAAAGGTGATATGGTTGGGAGAACCCGGAGTTACTCCCCACTGACTGTGGCGTTCATGTTTTTCATGAATGAACAGGTTGCTTGCAATGGATGACTTTTTGGCTATGATATTTTGGGGTTCGGGTGTGAGCTAGCGGGCGTTGTCCCTGGAAGTTTCACCTCTAGACGATTTTAGATTGTTTGCTAAACACTTGTTCTTTGTTAACATTTTGAAAGACTCCGTCTCTTTGTTATTTTCCGCACTTAGTTTGTAATATTTTGACACTCCTCGTTTTATTTAACTTGCATGTATAAAAGTTTTTAAAACTTCACATTTCCGCTATATAATTCACATGCTTGTATGTTTTATATTTCCGCATTCGCGAGGGTTGTCACAGTCATTATATGAGTGACTTGTTTAAATCGTTTATGCAAGTAAAATTGATTAAAACAACGAATGTTAATATTTCCTAATTTTGTTGTAGTTATTCATAATTCGCAATGGCAACCAATAACAACACCGTTCAACTAAGAAAAGACTCATGGCTAAGGTCCGTTATGGACAAATGCATCTAAAAAGACGATGGAACTAATTTCGTCGAGTGGGAGCAAACGATCAAGGGCGCGGCGTTATCGGATAACGTTTTACGCTACTTGACCGAGGCACCTCCCAATGAACCCGGCCCAAGAGCCACTAATGCGGCCAAAGCCGCCTATGAGGAGTACCTTAAGGTAGCAAACGACGTCAAGATGGTCTTGATTTGGTCGATGTCCTTAAGCCTTAAGCAACAATACATCACCCTTGGAGCATATGAGATATTCTCTAGGGTGACATTGGCTTTTTCTCAATCACCCGAGATTCGCCAATACAATGCTATGACTCGGCTTTTTGAAGCCAAGCTAGAGAAGGGCCAAAAGGTTGGTCCACATGTGCTTAAGATAGTGGAACATGTTGACACTCTAGATCGTCTAGGGGTCAAGATTCCTAAGAAGCTAGCGGTTGGCCGCATCCTTCACTCACTTCCTCCCAAGTTTGCCCAAGCTAGGGCAAACTATAACATGCATGGCATGGATAAGAGCTTTCACGAGCTCCATGCTCTCCTTACCCAAGTCGAAAGGGATATGGAAGCAAGTGGGAGTGAGCAAAAGGATGTTCTTACAATGAGATTGAAGAACTTGAAGCTAGGGGTTCAAAAGGGGAAGGGAAAAGCCAAAGCCCAATTTAAGAAGCAAGGAAAGGGAAAGGGCAAAGCTATTATGAATAGCAATGCCAAGGCTAAGGGTAAGAAGCACGCCGAAGCCGAATGCTTTTATTGTAAAGGCAAGGGACATTGGAAACGCAATTGTCCCAAGTATTTGAAGGATAAGAAGGACGGATGTGTGACACCGTCAGGTATAATCCTCTCTTCTCTCTATATGATAGATATTAACTATGCTTGCACTTCCACTTGGGTATTTGATACTGGATGTGGTTCTCACCTTTGTAATCACTTGCAGGGGCTGAAGGACGTGCGAGCACTAGCCAAGGGTGATGTGGACCTACGAATGGGGAATGGAGCAAGAGTTGCCGCCGTCTCCGTAGGAACTTATGTACTAACCTTAGCTAGTGGTCTTGAGTTGTATTTAAATAATTGTTATTTTGTATCCTCTTTGACTAAGAACATTATCTCCATTTCCGTAATTGACGCGGAGGGTTTCTCTTTTGTAATCAAGAACAATAGTTATTCATTTTCTTTTAATGATGTGTTTTATGGTAAAACCATCTCTATTGGAGGTATTTATGTTCTTGATAATGTTAATGAAATATATCATATAGAAAGCAAGAAGCTCAAATTAGATGAACCTAATCAAACATACCTTTGGCATTGTCGTTTAGGTCATATAAACGAACGACGCATAAAGAGACTTGTTTCAACGAAACTTTTCAAACCATTTGATTACGAATCTTATGGTGAATGCGAATCTTGTCTTTTGGGCAAGATGACTCGTGCTCCTTTTACGGGAAAAGGGACACGAGCAAGTGAAGTATTAGGCCTTGTACATACCGATGTATGTGGCCCAATGACTCTCCAAGCTAGAGGTGGTTACAAGTACTTCATTACTTTTACCGACGATTTGAGTAGATATGGATACGTCTACTTAATGAGGCATAAGAGTGAAGCCTTTGAAAAGTTCAAAGAGTTTCAACATGAAGTGGAAAACCAATTGAATAAGAAGATAAAAACCCTACGATCCGATCGTGGTGGTGAATATCTAAATTATGAATTTGATTCACACCTAAAAGATTGCGGTATAGTATCACAATGGACTCCTCCTGGAACACCTCAATTAAATGGTGTGTCTGAAAGGAGAAACCGAACTTTATTAGATATGGTTCGGTCGATGATGAGTCTTACAGAGCTTCCTGACTCGTTTTGGGGATTTGCCATCTTAACCGCAATATTTTCACTAAATCGTAGCCCGACTAAAGCGGCCAATAAGACTCCATATGAAATATGGAAAGGAAAGGTTCCTTATTTGTCGTTTATGAAAATTTGGGGTTGCGAGGCGTTTGTTCATGAGAAGTCTAATGACAAGCTCGCACCCAGATCCGACAAATGTCTTTTTTGTAGGATATCCTAAGGAGACTCGTGGATATTACTTCTACAACCGTCATGAGGACAAAGTGTTTGTGTCTCGTGATGCTGTCTTTCTAGAAAGCGATTTCGTTTCTAAAAGGCAGAGTGGGAGAAAATTCGAACTTGACGAAGTTCGAGAGCCACAAACCGAAAATGAAGTGGAGGAAAACGTTCCCTCCTCATCTGAAACGGTTATTGTCCCTAGAAGGTCAGGTAGAATTAGTTATCAACCTGATCGTTACCTCGGATGTATCGAGGGAGATGGTGATTTATTACTTTTTGAAAGTGATGAACCCACAACCTACAAGTCGGCCGTTTCTAGTCCCAACTCCACGCATTGGCTTGAGGCCATGCAATCCGAAATGGATTCTATGTACGAAAATCAAGTATGGGACTTGGTAGACTTACCTGAGAAGGTGCGACCTCTTCAGTGCAAGTGGATCTACAAGATCAAGAATGGCATACATGGACATAATGATATCTACAAAGCTAGATTGGTGGCAAAAGGCTTCACTCAAGTTCATGGTTTACACTATGACGAAACTTTTGCCCCAGTCGCTATGCTTCGATCCATTAGGATTCTCTTAGCGGTTGCCGCATTTTATAACTATGAAATTTGGCAAATGGATGTCAAAACCGCCTTCTTGAATGGGATTCTAGAAGAGGAAGTGTACATGACACAACCTGAAGGTTTTGAGGATAAATCCAACCCTAAGAAGGTATGCAAACTTAAGAGATCCATTTATGGTCTTAAGCAAGCATCAAGGAGTTAGAATCATCGCTTCGATCATGTAATTAAACAAAATGGATTCACTCGAAGTGTCGAGGAACCATGTTTATACATGAAGTTTAGTGGGAGCAAAGTTACTTTCCTTATCTTGTATGTGGATGACATACTTCTCATTGGGAATGACATACCAATGCTTACTTCTACCAAGGAGTGGCTTGGGAAACATTTCCAGATGAAGGATTTGGGAGAGGCACAACGCATTTTGGGTATCCGGATCTATAGAGATAGATCCAAGAGGATACTAGCATTAAGTCAAGAAGCTTATATAGATAAGATTCTTGATCGGTTCAAAATGAAAGACTCTAAGAGAGGCTTTCTTCCAATAGGTCATGGTATCACTCTGAGTAAATCCCAGAGTCCTACCGTCACCGAGGAGATTGAACGCATGAAGTTGATCCCTTATGCTTCAGCAGTTGGGTCAATCATGTATGCTATGATGTGCACTCGCCCTGACGTCGCCTATGCTTTGAGCATGACGAGTCGTTATCAAGCCAATCCAGGTGAGAGTCACTGGATAGCCGTAAAGAACATCCTTAAGTACTTACGAAGGACTAAAGATTCGTTCTTGGTGTTTGGAGGAGAGACTGAGTTGCGTGTAAAGGGTTACACGGACGCTAGTTTCCAAACTGATAGGGATGATTTAAAATCCCAATCCGGCTATGTCTTTATGTTGAATGGAGGAGCCGTTTGCTGGAAGAGCTTCAAGCAAAGCGTGACTGCGGATTCTACAACAGAAGCTGAGTACCTCGCGGCACAGAGGCTGCAAAGGAAGCTGTGTGGATTCGGCAGTTCTTGGAAGGACTAGGAGTAGTCCCTACTGCCACAGATCCCATCACGATGTACTGTGATAACAGTGGGGCTATCTTTCAAGCAAAGGAGCCCAAGTCTAGTAACAAGTCTAGACATGTACTTAGGAAATACCATGTAATTAGAGACTACGTGGAGAGGAAGGAAATAGATGTATGTAAGGTTGGGATAGACGATAACATCGCTGATCCTCTAACCAAGCCTCTTACAAAGGCTAAACATGACAGTCATGTCGTCTCGATGGGATTAAGACGAGTTCCTGAATTCCTCTAGATTATGTGATATGTAATAATTGAATGTTGTATCAATGTTTACATATATGATAATTGCATTCATTGTTCGAGTTTTATATGAGCTCTTTTATTTAGTATTGACTAAATTTTATTACTTTGTTTTGTCCGAATTGGTTATAAGAAAGGTTGAACTCAATTCAAGTGAACATGATGAACTTAGTAATTGTCCCTAGTCATTTGCATAAGGTGACGTCTCAAAATGACTAGATTGTAAGTCGATCGATGGTTGGTTCAGCACCATGGAGTCATGGGGATGACTGATCGTTTACATAGACAGACTGTAGAGACACTCTGTCGGACAGTGACCATGATAGAGTCCCTTATCAAAATTGTTGAAGCATGGTCGTGGCGGGGATTTCTATTATATTCCTATGAGTCGATTCTTTAGACTGGCGACCATTTACCTGAGTCGGTGTATTTTCCGATTGACTTTGGTTTTTGTCCTAGGTCGTGCCGTGAAAGGAGGCCGATGGGCATCTACTGGGTCATGGTGATTTGCATTATACAGTGTAAGTTGGGTCAACAGGAATTGTCCACCCACGTTGGGTATTAACATCTTCGGGCCACTCGAGGAGTAGTGACTGGAAATGCGTGGCCACGCTCGGAAGAGATCTATGGTAGATTTTCCGGTCAGACAGTTACTCTCCAGATCGAGAAAACCACTCAATTTATTTTTCCAATCGCAAGTGCGACCTGAAAGACACCTTGCGATGAGTGGGAGGATGTGACGCAAAAGTGACAAGAGAATTGGTAGCACACAACTTGTCGAGACAAGTGGGAGATATTGTGGGAGTAGGAGTCCTCCGCAATAGTGTGGCTATATGCACAACTTGTATCGGACAAGTGGGAGATTGTTGGAGCAAGTGTCCTCCACAATAGTGCATTTATATTATAAATCTCATTTTGGAATATTAGTGGGATGACTAGTATTTTGATACTCCACGTCAGTTGATTAACGTAAATCGATAACGGTCAGCTGACTAGAGTTAGACGTTATTGTCGTATGACGGCGGTAATCAACTGACCCCTTTCGGTCACACCTATAGGATGAGACCCAAACAGAAATCTAATTATTTGTATACGATACATATTAATTAGTACTTTACATATATGTTTGATATATGTTTAGTTACGAGAGTTATTTATTGGAAATTGAGTTACGAACTCATTCCGGATAAGTTTATTAGTCAATTATGCGATAATTGACTGAATAAATTTTACGTCTTATTTTAATACGATTGAATAAGATTTAATTTAGTGATTAATAGTTAATTCATTAAATTAGTTGAGGTTATGCATATACTTTGAGGTAGAGGTGATTAGTTAATTATATTTACAAGGAGTTGTAAAATAAACTAACTAGGCATTGTGGGACCCATTATATATTGATATAATGATAAAATATCACTTAAAAGTTAAGTGTATATTATTTATTAATTTGAGTCATATAATTGTTATATGATCAAATTAACCCTTAATTATACAAGATAATTAAGCATATGATTATAAGTATTTGTGGGACAAATATCAAAAATCAAAATGGACCACATGACACTAGTGGGGGCCGAAATCATGTAGTGTATAACATGATGGTTGTTGTTTCTTGTATCACACTACAACATGTGATCATGTCATGTTTATGACACATGATCATATTCTTATTCACTCCTACACTCAACTATTTTGCATGAGATTATTTTAAGCAAAATAAGAGGCCACTAGGGCTCTCTTTGGCCGGACCATGTGTCCTTAAATGGACAATATTGTTGTTCATTTTTGGTACACAAGTTCTGTGACACCCTCAAATTTGCGGAAAGGAAAAAAATAATTTAAATACATAATGAAGGTGTCTGAAATAAAAAGGGTCATTACAAAACGGAAATAATATTATACAATAAAAAGTATCTGAAACGGGAGACATATCTCCCGTATAAATACAGAAATAAAAGAGTGTATAATAATATACAATCCTAAAGAACCGAATATGGGTCCAAGGTAAATACTTCGCTCGCTAGCTCGTCAATGTACCCAAGTATGCATCACAAACCTGTCAACCGCATTAAAAATAAACACGGAAGCCACAGTCAGTGGGGAGTAACTCCGAGTCCTCCCAGCCACGAAATGTCGAGTTTAATGAAACATGAATAACATAAAAGCGATGTATATGGAAAATACAAAACTTAAACATATATGATATGCTTTTCATGTTATGAAAACAGATAACTAACAAATAACCTAGCATGTGAAAGCTATCATGTGAAACCGATAATAAACTATCACTCGAGGTAGGGAAGCTTGTATGCTAGCTCAGAGGTTCCTCTCAGAAACATGGCCGTGATACACTCAAACCCTAATCAACACGTAATCATGTGAATCAGTTAACAACCAGTAATCCAAACTCTATCAATCTTAGCCGGCTTGCATCTCACCTTCTAAAACTCATAGAATCATACAAACATGAAAGACCAATACGTCTAGAAACAGGCACAAGTTCTTAGCACAGTCAATAGTCGACTTCTGTAACTCGAGTCTATACAACAAGGTAGGAAAACATCCTAGTCCTAGACTGATCAGACCTAGCGACAACAGCTAACCCATTCCCTGTCTCATTACATAACCGTACATGAGAAACTCTACTAGGCGACCCCCTAAGCAGAGATGGCTAGTACTTAAGCTGGCTCCATTCCTAAAATGAAATCGGCAGCCATGCCCCAGGCTTGGTATCAAAAGGCCCAAGCCAGTGACACAAAAGCTATCAAGCTGTAACCTCCATATGCTCGTTAAAGATAGTAAGGCCTATCAATGTCATGGTCCAAGATACTCATTTAGAATTAGAATGGTCAAGACGCCATATATCCATAATTCTCTATGGGTACTTAGTCAACACGACACCAACCATATAATAAAACAGTCACAGGAAAACATCCTATCATGTGACTAATTGCATATAAGTAATAAACACATAACATATCGCCTCATATCTACTAGGGCTAATTCAATAATTAAATACAACTTTACTTGAAGACAAATCCCCGACCCGAGTCCCGCGACGGGTCATCAGTCAAATCGGGGCTGACTAGATCTTAGTTTGACCAAACCCGTTGGATCAAACCGTCTAGAAGCAGAGTCTTTATCACATAGACATAAAATCAACATATTCATTACATGTTATTTTATTACTACTTCTAACATGTGAATTATCATATTATACCCAAAACCCCCGCTGACTAAAAAAGAATATTAAATTAAACTACGATCTCGTCTTATAATTTCTAACATGTGAGAAATAATAATTTAATGAAAAACTTTTTAATTAAATATTTTACTTATTAATATTTCTCGCTTGCTAATTATTACAAAACACGATAAAATTGACGATAACTCAAAAACCGACACGAGTCCCAAGGTGGGACCCACGGGCTGAAATGGGCCGGACCCATATGGGCCTGATTTGGGCCTCACGGCCTGATTTGGCTAAAATTGCTGTTTTGGCCTTTTCTTTTAACGGTTTTACTCAAAACCGTTTCTAATTAATTCCCGCATGCTTTAACATAATTAAAACCCGTCAAACAACAATTAAACAATCAAACATCGACACAACCCAAAGACCAAAACCCGGACCCACCATGGACCAACCCAGACCGGGTCTGAACCGGCCTGGACCGGTCTGGTTTGGACCGGTTTTCCAGCCACCAATTCGGCCACCACCAAACAACAACCCCAAATTTCCAAATTAATTCTAACATGTTTTTAATTAATCAACACCCATTTTTAACAACCAATTTAACCATCCATCATACAACAATCATCATCCTGAAGAAATCATAAAAATATAACAAGAACAACCAACATGTTATAAAATCATAAAACACCATACTAACTACTACTTAACATGTTACTAACTAAAAATCATAAAATCATAATAATATGAACAAAAACTAAAGATGAACCAAAACTAAAGAAAAACCAAAGCTATGTAACATATATCCGTCGAGTAACTCGGAATCGTTACCTTAGCTAGTAAAATCAATTAGCACCAAAATAAGAAGTAAAGAAAAATAAGAACCCGTCTTCTAATCTTCTCCTAAAATATACGAGTCACCAAACTCGTCTTCAAAATCTTCCCCTATAAGAAATGACAAGAAAAACATTATTAGTATTAAAACTTTGATTTTCCATAATTAAAGTGTTGAAAACGATTTTGACGGAATTGAAAATAAACCGTACTAGAAGATGGGGAGCGAAGAGGAGATCCTAGAAATATAAGTTGGGACGGATTTAATTAAGAAATGAAGGTTTTATGAAGGTTTTGCTCAAGAACGATGAAGAACGGATGAAGAACGCGAAGAACGCTCAAGAACGATTAAAGAAAGTGATATTTTGATCTTAATTTGATTTGTTGAAAAATGAAAAGTTGTTTGTGAGTAGGAATGAGTGTGTGAGCCGTGAGTTTATAGAGCAAAATAGTGAGTTGGGGTTGAAATTGTTGTTATGGAATTGACCCGGTATAATAATTATATTACCGTAATTAATTAGATATTAAGTTAATTGAATTAAATATCAAGATATTATGTTATTGTAATGAAAAGAAAGAAACTATCAAGGTCAAAGAGAGAGGAAAAACCGTGTGATATGGTGACTGTCGGGTCAGTTTTGTAAACGATTTGCGTAATTTTCGTTAACTGATCGATAAAGTTAATAAATATCTAGATATTTTGATTATTTTATTCAAAACAATTAAAATATCTTATGGTGAGTGGAAAGCGATGACACGCGCGTGTGACTCATGCCAAAGTCGAGTTTCGATTTTGTTTCGCGCTTTACGATGAGTCGGGAATAGTTAAATGACGTTCGGTTAAAAACCGTAAAAGTTATTCTTTAAATTCCAAATAAATTCAAAATAATTATATTAAATTATGATAAATCATAATAAATCTAAATAAAAATAAATCAAAAATATTATTTTTTTAATAAAATTTCGGTCTTCAAACTTATGAGACGAGTCGGGAAAAAGTCAACGGAAGTCAAAGTTGACTGAAAAGTCGAGAAAAGTCGAAGATGACTTAAAAGTCAAGAAAAGTTTAGGACGACTTAAAAGTCAAGAAAAAGTCAATGACGACTTTAAAAAGTCAAGGAAAAGTCCAAGACGACTTAAAAGTCAAGAAAAGTCAAAGATGACTAAAAACGGTCTTTTCATGGAATCCCTCAAAAATTCCAAATACGAACGCGGAATTTCAAAATAAGACTCGGAACTAAAATTCCTATTTTAAAAACTTTAGTTCTACTGAAAAGTGTTAGTAAATATTTTCACTAGGAAAAATTGGGTACTTTTCGGGTTGTTACAATCACCCCTCCTTTTAAAAAGTTTCGTCCTCGAAACTTAGGAGAAAGAACGTAACATATATGTAGGTCTATTTCAAAACTGTTAAAAATATACTTGTAATAAAAATATAGGGTCTTATCAATGGAACGGAAGGTTCTCGTCGGCCGTTAAGAACATCGACGTCCCAAGTCAAAGACTTAAAAAGATACATTTTCGCATCAATAAATGAGAAAGCTAGTTATCGAACGTCTCCAATAACAAGTCTCAACACTCCTTGACGGTAAAATACTTGAAATCATAAAACATTTCTAAAAGCTTTTAATTCAAAAATTTTATAGTAAAAGTAATAACACTACTATCTATACCTAAAACTTCTAACTAAAGCTTCTAATAACCTATCTATACGAGATGATAATTGATAGAAGGAACGAAATATTCGAAAGAATAAATCGAATAGAAAGAGAGAAAAGAGAGGAATGAATCACCATACTATCTTCCATCTATGATACTTCAAATGTTTTATCGTAACTCAACAACACTAACTGCACCAGAATCTAGTCCTCCAGAGAGTGCAATATATCCTAAACATTTTCAATCATCAGATTCCTACCAAAATATTTCATAAACACGATACATCAAGTAACAACTCCCAATTATTCAAATTCAATTAAAATCTTCTAAGGTCCATTGGTACGGTAAACTTGTAACTAACAAACCATGAAAGATTCATAATGAACTCTAATCTTCTTAGCTCCTTAAAACTCTTATTGAAAACCATCATCAAAATATTTATAATTAGGGAACCAAGATTGTTAACGACCACAAAGTAAAGGACTTACTATGAAATCCTTTAATCCAATTTCTTCAAAACTTCATTACCCTAAATTATTAACAACGAACCTTCTCATCCTCAAAAGTTAAATCTCGAAACCTCAAAGAGATTAGTCACACAAAACTCGATTCACTTAACTTTTGCCAAACATAGGGCAATGCGACCGTAATAAATTTATTTATCCTTTCCCAACTCTTAATACTTCGGTTTTTGCTTATGTCGATATTCCTCAAGTTGTGTCGTCAAATTCTAATTCCACAAAGTATTTATTCCCGGTAGGGTCCAACATTTAACGACAACAAATTCCCAAGTAACATTAAAAATCACTCAACTTCCTAACCACAACCACAACTATTATTACGCTTATTTCAATCCTCAAAAAGATATTGCAACTTCAAGCTTTCATATTTTAAAACCACTAGGATAGTTTCTTCCTAAACTTATTCTCTATTTTCCATAATCATTTAAACACGAAACTAGCTCCATAGGACGGGTAGGTATCATATTCGAAACTTCTTATTTACTCCTAAATAGACATATCATAAGCATGGTCTTCAAACCAATACTAAACTTCTAAGTCCAAAAGACTAAATTACTAATGAGTTAAGAAGTCATAGCCAACTCATTCGATCTTACCCCATCGAATATCATGAACTATTTACACACAATTCATGACAAGCATCTAGCATTAAAATCATTAAACAAACCTTGTCACCCTTTCCTCAAAGCTACCCACTCTCACCACCATAGGGTGAAATTAGATCTATACCATTTCCTCAAATCACAAGTTCATTCCAATTAACACTAATATTCCACAAAATTCAAAGTTCTTCCGACTAAGAATAATATACCGCATACCAATGGGGTGACATCCATACCAATGTTACAAGAGGAAGGTAAGAATACCAATGGTATAATGGAGGAACTATTAAGAGAAATTTCAAAAATGTAAATAGGTTGAAAGAGAAAGAAGCCCCTAGCTAGAAAGAAGAGGCATAATATTATAAGGACGAGAGAATTCGCAGATGAAGAAAGAATTCACTTCACTTAGGCTTTATAAATCTTCAAATCTTCGGTAGAGGATACTCCTTCTAGGTAACACATATTCCACCATAAGGCGTAATATTGCTCCTAGCAATTTGGCTAGCCACCCAAGCATAGCCTCCTTGGCAATTGTCTTCTCTATGAGGAGGGACCTGGTTGGCACTAACAACGATCTCTTCTACACGAGGTCCAACCATCTTCATAAGAAACAAAACAATTAAGTTACTCCTAACAATTAGCATAAACAAATAGACTACAACATAACTCCTAATCTACCCATCCTACCATTCTATCTCACAAGTTTATTATTTTATTAAGGTCAAGTTATTTATGCAAGGGTACACAAACGTGCGTCGGGAGCAAAATGCTCTGATACCAACTGTGACACCCTCAAATTTGCGGAAAGAAAAAAAATTATTTAAATACATAAAAGATACGAATATACATAACGAAGGTGTCATAAAATAAAAAGAGTCATTACAAACCGAAATAATATTCTACAAAAGAAATATACAAGACGGGAGACATATCTCCCGTATAAATACGGAAATAAAAGAGTGTATAATAATATACAAACTATGAACCGAATATAGGTCCAAGGTAAATCCTTCGCTCGCTAGCTCGTCAATGTACCCCAAATATGCATTCACCACCTGTTCGCCCGCATTAAATATAAACACGGAAGCCACAGTCAGTGGGGAGTAACTCCGAGTCCTCCCAGCCACGAAATGTCTAGTTTAATGAAACATGAAAAACATAAAAGCAATGTATATATAAAATACAAAACCTTAACATATATGATATGCTTTTCATGTTATGAACCAGTTAACTAACATATAACCTCTCATTGAAAGCTGTCATGTGAAATCCGTTAACATCTACAATAGAGGTAGGGGAAGCTGGTATGCTAGCTCAGAGGTTACCGTTAACATGGCCATGATACACTAAACCCTAATCAACACGTAATCATGTGAATCAGTTAACAATCGGTAATCCAAACTCTATCAACCTTAGCCGGCTTGCATCTAACCTTCTAAGATTCATAGAATAATACAAACATGAAAGACCAATACGTCTACAAACAGGCATAAGTTCTTAGGACAGTCAATAGTCGACTTCTGTAACTCGAGGCTATACCACAAGGTAGGAAAACATCCTAGTCATAGACTGATCAGACCTAGCGACAACAGCTATTCCATTCCCCGTCCCATGACATAACCGTACATGAGAAACTCTACTAGGCGACCCCCTAAGCAGAGATGGCTAGTACTTAAGCTGGCTCCATTCCCAAAGTGGAACTCTTAGGCAGCCATGCCCCTACTTGGAGATAAGCCCCCCAGGCCGTGACACAAAAGCTATTAACCATGAACTATATACTCGTTAAAGATAGTACGGCCTATCGATGTCATGATCCAAGCTACTCATTTAGAATTAGAATGGTCAAGACGCCATATACTCATAATTCTCTATGGGTACTTAGTCAACACGACATATATCATAAAATCAAACAGTCACGGAAACTTCCTATCATGTGACTAATTGCATATAAAAATCATATTCAAATATCATATCGCCTCATATCTACTAAGGCTAATTCATTAATTAAATACAACCTTACTTGAAGACAAATCCCCGACCCGAGTCCCGCTACGGGTCATCAGTCAAAACGGGGCTGACTAGATCTTAGTTTGACCAAACCCGTTTGGTCAAACCGGCTAGAAACAGAGTCTTTACCACATAGACTTGATCATAAAAATCATCATATTCATTACATGTTATTTTAGTAAAACTTCTAACATGTGAATTATTTAATCTTACTAAAACCCGCTTGACTTAAAGGATATCAAATTCAACTACAATTTCGTATTATATTTCTAACATGTGAGAAATAATAATTTTATGAAAAACCTTTTAATTAAATATTTTAACTTATTAACATTTCTCACTTGCTAATTATTACAAAACGCGATAAAATAACAATAAACTCAAAAACCGTCACAAGACCAAGGAAGGGACCCACGACCTGATTTGGGCCGGACATTACATGGGCCTGGACTGGGCCCACGGACTGATTTGGGCTAATTTGGGCTGATTTGATCGACTTTACTAAAAACCGTTTCTTAATATTTCCCGCATGCTTAACATATTTAAAACCCGTCAAAACAACAACAAAACAATCAAGTATCGACACAACACCCAAGGACCATCCCCGGACCAAATCCAGACCGGGCTGGACCGGCCTGAACCGGCTTGAACCGGGCCTGAACCGGCCGATTTGGGCTGGTTTTTCCGGCCACCTTATTCGGCCACCACCACCAATCACACCAAATTATTTCTAACATGTTTTAATTAATCAACAACCATTTTAACATCCAATTCAACCATCATTCATACAAAAATCATGGTTATAACTAAATCATACAAATATGTCAAGAACACTAACATATTAAAAATTCCATACAACATATAAATCATACTACTTATCATGTTACTACTAAAAATCATAAGTAACAATAATATGAACTAAAACAAAAGATGAACCAAAAACCAAAGATACAAAGGATATGTAACATTAAATCGTCGAGTAACTCGGAATCGTTACCTTAGCTAGCAAAATCAATTAGCACCAAAAAAATAAGAAGTATAAACCCGTCTACTAATCTTCACCCAAAATATACGAGTCACCAAACTCGTCTTTAAAATCTTCCCCTATAAGAAATGACAAGAATAATATTGTTAGAATTAAAACTTGATTTTCCATAAATAAAGTGTTGAAAACGATATTGTCGGAATTGAAAATAAACCGTACTTGAAGATGGAGAGCGAAGAGGAGATTCTAGAAATATAAGTTAGGACGGATTTGAACAAGTAACGAATGTTTTGTGACGATTTTGCTCAAGAACGATGAAGAACGCTCAAGAACATGAAGAACGATTTTGATTATATTAAAGAAAGTGTTAATTAGATCTTAATTTGATTTATTGTAAAATGAAAAGGTAGTTAGTGAGTAAGGTGGGGTGGGAGTGCCGTGTAATTATAGGGAAAAATGGAGTCGGGTTTTGAAATTGTTGTTACGGAATTGACTCGGGTTTTATTATTATAATAAGATAATTAATTAGATATTAAGTTAATTAAATCAAATATCTAGATATTATGTTATTGTAATCAAAAGAAAGAAAAATATCAAGCTCTAAGAGAGGAAGAAGAGCCGTGTGGTTTGGTGATAATCGGGTCTGTTTTGTAAACGATTTGCGTAATTTAAGTTAACGGATCGATAAAGTTATAAATATCTTAGATATTATTATTAGTTTAATCATATTAATTTAAAATATCTAAAGTGAGTGGAAAAAGGTGACATGGGCGTGTGACTCATGCCAAAGTCGGGTTTCGGGTTTGTTTCGGGATTTTAGATGACTCGGGAATAGTTAAATGACGTTCGGGTTAAAACCGTAAAAGTTATTCTTTACATTCCGAATAAATTCAAAATAATTATATTAAATTATGATAAATCTTAATAAATCTAAATAAAAATAAATCAAAAATATTATTTTTTTAAATAAAATTTCGGTCTTCAAAATTACAAGGCGAGTCGGAAAAAGTCAACGAAAGTCAACGTTGACTTAAAAACGGGATTCTCATGGAATCTCTCAAAAATTCCAAATACGAACTCGGAATTTCAAAATTCAACTGGAAACAATAAATTCCACTTTAAAACTTAAATAGGCTGAAAAGTATTCGTAAAGTATTTTCACTAGAAAAATAGGGTACTTTTCGGGTTGGTTGTTACAATAACCCCTCCTTTTAAAAAGTTTCGTCCTCGAAACTTAGAAGAAGTAATGTGACATATATGTAGGTCTATTTCAAACCTTTTTAAAAATATATTTGTAATAAAAATACTGAGTCTTATCAATGGTACGGAAGGTTCTCGTCAGCTGTTAAGAACATCGACGTCCCAAGGCAAAGACTTTAAAAGATACATTTTCGCATCAATAAATGAGAAAACTAGTTATCGAACGTCTCCAATAACAAGTCTCAACACTCCTTGACGGTAAAATACTTGAAATCATCAAAAATTTCCAAAAGCTTTTAGTTATAAAAATTTTATAGTAAAGGTAATAACTCTACTATTTATGCCTAAAATTTCTAACTAAAGCTTCTAGTAATCTACCTATAAGAAATGATATTCGATAGAAGGAACGGAATATTCGACAGAATAAATCGAATAGAAAGAGGGAAGAAAGAAGGAATGAACCACAATACTATCTTCCATCTATGAAAATTCAAATGTCGATCGTAACTTGACAACACTAACTGCACCAGAATCTAGTCCTCAAGAGAGAGCAATATATCCTCAACATTTTCAATCATCAGATTCTTACCAAAATATTTCATAAGTACGACACATCGAGTAACATCTCCCCATTATTCAAATTCAATTACAATCTTCTAAGGTCCATCGATACGGTAAACTCCATAACTAACAACCCATGAAAGATTCATTACGATCTCTAATCTTCTTAGCTCCATCAAAACTCTTATTGGAAACCACCATCAAAATATTTATAATTAGGGAAACAAGACCGCTAACAACCATAAGGTAAAAGAGATTTATCATGAAATCCTTTGATCCAATTTATTCCAAAATTCATTACCCTATATTATTAACAATTAACCTTCTCATCCTCAAACGTTGAATCACAAAACCTCAAATAGATTAGTCACACAAATCTTATTTCACTTAACTTTTGCCAAACATAAGGCAATGCAACCGTAAATCAATTTATTTATCTCTTCCAAACTCTCAATACATCGGTTTTCGCTTATAACAATATTCTTCAAGTTGGGTCATCCAAATCTAAAATTTCCACAAGGTAATTATTCCCGTTAAAGTTCAACATTTAAAGCCATCAATTTCTCAAGTAACACTTAAAGAATCACTAAAATTCTTAACCACTACTACCTACTATCATTATGATTATTTCGATCCTCAAAACGATATTACAACTTTAAGCTTTCATAGTCTAAAACCACTAGGAGAGTTTCATCCTAAGTTTATCCTCAATCCTTATAATCATCTAAACATGGAACTAGCTTAATAGGATGGTTAGGTACCATATTCGAACCATCTTCCTCAAGGCACAAACTCTCACCACCATAGGGTGAAATTAGATCTATATCATTTTCCTCAAATCACAAGTTCATTCTAACAAACCCTTATATTCCACAAGATTCAAAGTTCTTCCGACTAAGTATAATATACCACCAACCGATGGTTATGACATCCATAAAAAGGTTACAAGAGGGAGGTAAGGATACTAATGGTAAGGTGGAGGAACTATCAAGAGAAATTTTCAAGAGGCAAATAGGTTGGAAGAGAAAGAAGCACCTAGATAGAAGGAAGAGAGCTTAATACTATAAGGACGAGAGAATTTATAGATGAAGAAGGAATACACTTCAATTAGGCTTGTAATTCTTCAAATCTTCGGTAGAGGATACTCCTTCTAGGTAACACAGATCTCTTCTACAAGAGGTCCAACCATCGTCATAAGAAACAAAACAAATTAAGTTACTCCTAACAATTAGCATAAACAAATAGACTACAACATAAATCCTAATCTACCCATCCTACCATTCTATCTCACAAGTTTATTATTTTATTAAGGTCAAGTTATTTATACAAGGGTACACAAACGTGCGTCGGGAGCAAAAATGCTCTGATACCAACTGTGACACCCTCACATTTGCGGAAAGAAAAAAAAATAATTTAAATAAAGAAAAGATGAGAATACGTTTCTAATAGGTTCACTTTAGTGAAAATCGGTACATTTTAAAACCGGAACCTACTATTAAATATATTCATCATAAGAAGGTGTCTTAAATAAAAAGGTTCATAACAAATAAGGAAATAATATTATACAATAAAAAAGTATCTGAAACGGGAGACATATCTCCCGTATAAATACAGAAATAAAAGAGTGTATAATAATATACAATCCTAAGAACCGAATATAGGTCCAAGGTAAATACTTCGCTCGCTAGCTCGTCAATGTACCCCAAGTATGCATCACAAACCTGCCAACCGCATTAAATATAAACACGGAAGCCACAGTCAGTGGGGAGTAACGCCGAGTTCTCCCAGCCACGAAATGTCGAGTTTAATGAAACATGAATAACATAAAAGCAATGTATATAGAAAATACAAAACCTTAACATATATGATATGCTTTTCATGTTATGAAACAGTTAACTAACATATAACCTAGCATATGAAAGCTTATCATGTGAATTCGGTAATAAAATATAACTCGAGATAGGGAAGCTGGTATGCTGGCTCAGCGGTTACCATGTAACATGGCCCTGATACACTCAAACCCTAATCAACACGTAATCATGTGAATCAGTTAACACTCGGTAATCCAAACTCTATCAATCCTAGCCGGCTTGCATCTCACCTTCTAGAACTCATAGAATCATCCAAACATGAAAGACAAATACTTCTACAAACAGGCATAAGTTCTTAGTCCAGTCAATAGTCGACTTCTGTAACTCGAGGCTATACCACAAGGTAGGAAAACATCCTATTCCTAGACTGATCAGACCTAGCGACAACAGCTATTCCGTTCCCCGTCCCATGACATAACCGTCTATGAGAAACTCTACTAGGCGACCCCCTAAGCAGAGATGGCTAGTACTTAAGCTGGCTCCCTTCCCCAAGCGGAACTCTTAGGACGCCATGCCCCGGCTTGGAGATAAGCCCCCCAGGCCGTGACACAAAAGCTATCAAGCAGTAAACTCCATATGCTCGTTAAAGATAGTACAGGCCTATCAATGTCATGGTCCAAGATACTCATTTAGAATTATAATGGTCAAGACGCCATATACTCATAATTCTCTATGGGTACTTAGTCAACACGACACCAACCATATAATAAAACAGTCACGGGAAAAACTTCCTATCATGTGACTAATTTCATATAAATAATAACCAAATATCATATCGCCTCATATCTACCAAGGCTAATTCAATAATCAAATAAAACCTTACTTGAAGACAAATCCCCGACCCGAGTCCCGCGACGGGTCATCAGTCAAATCGGGGCTGACTAGATCTTAGTTTGACCAAACCCGTTGGATCAAACCGGCTAGAAGCAGAGTCTTTATCACATAGACATAAAATCAACATATTCATTACATGTGATTTTATTACTACTTCTAACATGTGAATTATCATATTATGCCCAAAAACCCGCTTGACTTAAATGATAACCAATTAAACTACGACCTCGTCTTATAATTTCTAACATGTGAGAAATAATAATTTTATGAAAACCTTTTTAATTAAATATTTTACTTATTAATATTTCCCACTGGCTAAATATTACAAAACACGATAAAAATGACGATAACTCAAAAACCGTCACAAGTCCCAAAGTGGGACCCACGGGCTGAGTTGGACCGGACCCACATGGGCCTGATTTGGGCCTCACGGCCTGATTTGGGCTCAATGGGCTGTTTTGCCTAACATTTCTAAAAACCGTTTTCCAATATTTCCCGCATGCTTTAACATATTTAAAACCCGTCAAAACAATCACCAAACAATCAAATATCGACACAACTCCCAAGGACCCCACCCGGACCCAATCCAGACCGGGCTGGACCGGCCTGAACCGGTCTGACCAGGCCTGGACCGGCCGGTTCACAGCCCCAACACGGCCCATTCTCACGGTTCAAACAACCACACTTCCCAATTAATTCTAACATGTTTTAATTAACAACATCCATTTTTTTTAAACATCCAATTTAACCATCCAACATACAACACTCATCATCATGAAGAAATCATAAAAATATAACAAGAACACCAACATATTTATAATTCCTACAACATAAGAAAATCAACCACTTATCATGATACTAACTAAAATCATAAAATCATAATCATATAAACAAAAACTAAAGATGAACCAAAAACTAAAGTAAACCAAAGCTATGTAACATATATCCGTCGAGTAACTCGGAATCGTTACCTTAGCTAGCTAAAATCAAGTAGCACCAAAATAATAAGAACTAAGAACTACGAAACCCGTCTTCTAGTCTTCTCCTAAGATATACGAGTCACCAAACTCGTCTTCAAAATCTTCCCCTATAAGAAATGACAAGAAAAACATTATTAGAACTTAAAATATGATTTCCCATAATTAAAGTGTTGAAAACGATTTTGTCGGAATTGGAAATAAAACGTACTTGAAGATGGGGAGCGAAGAGGAGGTCCTAGAAATATAAGTTAGGACGGATTTAATTAAGAAATGAAGGTTTTATGAAGGTTTTGCTCAAGAACGATGAAGAACGGATGAAGAATGCGAAGAACGCTCAAGAACGATTAAAGAAAGTGATATTTTGATCTTAATTTGATTTGTTGAAAAATGAAAAGCTGTTTGTGAGTAGGAATGAGTGGATGAGTGCCGTGTAAATATAGGCCAAAATAGTGAGTTGGGTTTTTGAAATTGTTGTTATGGAATTGACCCGGTATAATAATTATATTACCGTAATTAATTAGATATTAAGTTAATTGAATTAAATATCAAGATATTATGTTATTGTAATGAACAGAAAGAAAATATCAAGTCAAAGAGAGAAGAAAAACCGTGAGGATAGGAGAGAAAGCGGGTCTGATTTTGAGCGATTTGCGTAATTTTCGTTAACTGATCGATAAAGTTGAAAATATCTTAGATATTCTTAGTAATTTAATCAAAAGAATTAAAATATCTAACGTGAGTGGAAAACGATGACATGGGCGCGTGACTCATGCCAAAGTCGAGTTTCGATTTTGTTGCGCGCTTTACGATGCGTCGGGAATAGTTAAATGACGTTCGGTTATAAACCGTATAAGTTATTCTTTAAATTTCCGAATAAATTCAAAATAATTTCATTAAATTATGATAATTCTTAATAAATCCAAATAAAAATAAATTAAAAATATTATTTTTTTTAAATAAAATTTCGGTCTTCAAACTTGCAAGGCGAGTCGGGAAAAGTCAACGGAAGTCAAAGTCGACTTAAAAGTCGAGAAAATTCAAAAATGATTTAAAAGTCAAGAAAAGTTTATAACGACTTAAAAGTCAAGAAAAAGTCAATGACGACTTTTAAAAGTCAAGGAAAAGTCAAAGACGACTAAAAAGTCAAGAAAAGTCAAAGATGACTAAAAACGGTCTTTTCATGAAATCTCTCAAAAATTCCAAATACGAACGCGGAATTTCAAAATACGACTCGGAACAAAAATTCCTATTTTAAAAACTTAAGTTCTACTGAAAAGTGTTAGTAAATATTTTTACTAGAAAAATCGGGTACTTTTCGGGTTGTTACAAGTAAAGCATACAATTGGCTTGTTGAAACAGCCAACACCTGGATGCATAGGCATCTTGCACGCAAAACAGGTACGACCCTTAGGATCGTTGTTGTTGCTCGGGACAAATGGACGGTTTGTCGGATTTGCCTGTCCACTCTGGAAGTTCCTCCTCTTGTTTGGAAAAGAAGGAGAAAAGGACGGTCGGGAAGTAGGATATAGAGGTCTCTTGCCAAAGGCATTAGGAGCTACAAACGAAGTACGGGCCTCCTCGGCAATCTCCCGAATAGAACTCTCCGCCCATACAGCATCATTGTAAATCGAGACAAAAGAAGTAGAACCCCTACTTATCTTCCCCTTCACCTGAGGAGATAGCTTTCCTAAGTAAAAGAAAGCTTTGTCCTCCTCCCTAGAAATAAGTCGAGTGGCATAATGAGCCAACTCCTTAAACTTGCTGGTGAACTCTTGAACCGAAAGAATCCCCTGTTTAAAATCAATGAACTCTTTCAACTTCTGTTGCCTTAGTTCATCCGGATAAAACCTCGTCTCCAATAGTTCCCGGAAACGAGTCCACCCGAAATTAGGCTCCAACTTCGCAGTAGGACCAGAAAGAGTCCACCACTGATCTGCTTCCCTCACTAAGAAGTGAGAAGCAAGACGGACCTTATCGTCTTCAAGGACATCATACAAAGCAAAATTCTTCTCCATTTCCCGCAACCACTCAGAAAGTTTGACGGGTTCAACTTCGCCATCGTAGGTTTTGGCTTGGCTCCTCGATAGCTGTGAAGCAACCCACGTACAACTCCCGTGTCTCTCACGGTCAGGAATAGGAGTAGGAATCGGATTTGCCTGCTGGTTGTGCTGGTTTTGCTGGTTTTGGATAATAATGGTAAGAGCTGCTAAAATAGTGTTGTCAATCCTCGGAGGCATCTTTGCAAAATAAAACACAGATTAGTACTTATCATTTAGCAAGAACAAAGAGACTACAACATAAATCCTAATCTACCCATCTTACCCTTCTATCTCACGGTTTATTATTTTATTAAGGTCAAGTTATTTATGCAAGGGTACACAAACGTGCGTCGGGAGCAAAATAGCTCTGATACCAACTGTGACACCCTCAAATTTGCGGAAAGGAAAAAAATATTTAAATACATAACAAAGGGTGTCATAAATAAAAAAGGTCATTACAAAACGGAAATAATATTCTACAAAAGAAATATACAAGACGGGAGACATATCTCCCGTATAAATACGGAATGAAAAGA
>JAIUZE010013484.1:0-18681 GCA_022085475.1 Heliosperma pusillum
CGCTTTATCGCATGTCGAATCGGAACACGTTATATTCCGAGATCCTGGCCAGGTTTAGACTAGGACCGGATATTTATTATCGTCGTGCTACCAGGAGGAAATTAGTCTACATATACGAAATGTAGCATTGTGTATGAGTTCAGGGAAACACTTTATCCCGTGGATGCCTGTTAATCATACTTGCCATGTACACGGTGCTAGTGCGTTTCATTTACCGTGAGAGTTGTCGTCTTATGTCGTCGTCTTTGAATGCGTGATTTCATGATATTGTTCATGGTCATTGCATGATTGGGCACCGTCAATGTCTTGGTTCGTGAATGGATGATAATATGTGGATTTATTGTGACCATCGCATGACTTGACTTGGTTTGTCTGTCGAGTCTCAATCTTATCAATCTTATACCGCTAACGGTGAGATGCAAGCCCTAGTGAGCGTATTCGGTTGCCTAAGAGTGTCTTCCCCGAGTCTTTGAATAACATGATGGTTTCGGATTTGATTTCCACATGATCTTGTCATTATATATTGGATTGCCTATCTATTCTTATTGTAACTCACATGTATATCTATATATGCATGATTTAACTTTTGTATTTCCTTATATGTACGTTTAATGTGATATGGCTGGGAGAACCCGGAGTTACTCCCCACTGATTGTGGCGTTCATGTTTTTCATGAATGAACAGGTTGCTTGCATGGATGGCTTTTTTCTTATGCTATTTTGGGTTCGGGTGTGAGCTAGCGGGCGTTGTCCCTGGATGAAACACCTCTAGACGTTGTTTAGCTAGTTGCTAAATCGATTAGAAAAATACCCCATCTATTTCGAAAATACCCCATCTATTTCGAAAATACCCCATCTATATTGTAAGATCACTTTTACTTGTTAACCTATTGGAGAGACTTCTTCTCTTGATGTAGTATAATTCGTACTTTAGTTTGTAATATATGACACTCCTCGTATTCTTTCCTTGCATGTATAAAAGTTTTTAAAAACTTCATATTCCGCTATATAATTCACATGCTTGTATGTTTTATCTTTCCGCATTCGCGAGGGTTGTCACAGGAAGACTCTGTCAGGATCGAATCATTCCATGCAATTTGCTCGGTTGTGGCGAGAAATATTCTGGTGATAAAAGACAGGCCCACAGATTGTATGCCCGAAAGGGGTGTCCCGCTGGGATGATAACATCATGTGACAGTTTTGAAGCCTGTCAAGGCGCGGGTTTACAGAAGACAATGTCAGGATCGAATCATTCCGGAGAATCTGCTCGGTTGTGGCGAGCGACATCCTGATGATAAAAGACGGGCCCACGGATTGTATGTCTGAAAGGTGGTTCCCAAGCCTTGCTTGTTTCTTGATGTTTTTTTAATTAATTTGAAAAGTGACGAATGATCTTCAATTGAAGATTTATTTGATCTTTGCAGCAGATCGAGGTGGCAGGCGTTGAGCACCGCCTTACCTCGAGGTCTTTGTTTTGAATTAATTTGATAAGTGACGAACGATCGTCAATTAGAGAGTCATTTGATATGTGTAGGAGATCAAGGTGGCAGACGTCAAGCCCCCAACTTACCTCGAGGTGTTTATATTTTTTTTGGAATTGAACTAATTTGAGAAGTGACGAACGATTGTCAATTAAAGAGCCATTTGATCTATGTAGGAGATCGAGGTGGCAGGCGTCAAGCCTTCAACTTACCTCGAGGTGTTGGCTATTTTGTTGCATATGAATGCGTTTGATTTGACCTTTATTTATATTTGAATACAGGTGACACCGTCTCAGCACGTAGCGTTGTGGAGGGTGGCCAACCGGCTGCGAGCTACGGCCGTCGAGTCACTCTTAGGTTGCCGGGATCGACAGGTATGAAACTCTCATTCCCTTTCCATCTTATTGTATCTTTTTGTATTTTGAAATGAAATGACTGAAATGAGGCATTTCTTCGTAGAGAGACTTGAAGTGAGAGTTGGTGGAGTTTCGGGAGGAGACAACTCGTCTGTTTAGGGAAGTGGAGGCAAAGGACGCTGAGATCACCGCTCTCGAGTCGACTATAGCCGAGTTTGGTGGCGATGAGGATTAATCGTCTCTTGTCTTGCCGTTGACTTGTACATTTTGGATTGTTTTTGTATATTTTGACTTTGTCTTGGGCGAAAGCCCCCACTATTTGATGGCCTGAGTGCCTTTTTAGTTGGTTGTTCTTCCTGTTCCTGCATGTTATTCTAAAAAACAGGTTTGGTGGACGACGGTTTCTGCCGTCATGCTGCCGAAATTCACATAGAAATCACATAATGTACATGTAGCATATTGGTGGCCTAAACTGGCGCAAAACGAAAATGGAGTGTGCAAAAAGAAGCGGTTTTGTAAAAAGACATGTATAAGTGTTGAAATGACCCGACATGTGTAGGTGTTTGAAATGATCAGACATGTGTAAGTATTTGGAATGACCCGAGGAGTGAAATGGTTCCCCTAAAAAGATGAAAGAAAATGAATAAATGTGCTCATTTGGCGGCGATGTCGACTTCCGTCTTGAAAAGCGAACCCGAAAAGGATAAGAAAATCCTAGATGAAGTTAGTTAAGAAACCGATGAGATTTTCCTTTATTATTCTTATCAAATTTCAAATGCAAACGCAGATGTCTTTCTATTTGCATTTAAAATAATGACGGTTTGAATGCTGTGAAGGATTGCTTACGTATTCATAAGAAAAATGAAATTAAATCTTGTGCGTAGTTCGAGAAAATGTAAAAGAATAATCGTTCGAAGCAAAAGCTTGTAATGAACTTTAGAATTCAGTTTATTTGATGACATGAGGGTATCCAAAGTCAAAATGCAAGAGCATAGCGACATTAATTTTGACTGGCCAGGGGCCGGTTTTATTTCGTGTAGCACGAGTGGCATATGGGTTACGCGAGGTGCGTTTGTGTTTTTCGTTTGAGAATTTGAATGCGTTTTTCCCTCCTTACAGTAACAAGCTGGGAGAATTACACAAAACTATCACTAAAGAAACAAAATAGTTTTTTGACGTATAAGCTTAGTGTCCACCCATTGAATGTATGCAGAATGTGCCCTCGTTAAAGGACTAAAAAATTGATTGATTAATTGATTGATTGCTTGATGATTATGTAGTGGTCAAATTGGTTGGAAATGCAAACATGACGGGTACCCAGAAGGATCTTAGCTTACGTGGTCGATTGATCAAGCACGTAGATATCGAAAAGCTTATAGCAAGGTCTAGAATGCAAAAAAACAAGAGAAGGGCGAAACACTCGCGTGCCATAAAAGTGAGAACATAACTCTCCTTTTACAGTAGAAAATATGAAGAGTTTTAGAATGACTCAAACTTTGGAAAGATATCTCGAAAATATTCTGTAAACAAAGAAAATATGATGGGGAAGGGGCGCAGCAGGAACTGCGATCCTTCGAAGAGGTGCAACACCTGCTGCGTCATTTCCCTAGAGGTTTCCTTCTCTGGAAGAAAGATTTCCACGTTTCTATTACGAAATTGTGGTAGATCTATACTTCCCTTTTTAAAAGATACGAGATATATTTTATCAAAAAGATAAAATTTTAAGATTTAATAAAATATCAAGTATATTTTAGAGTGTTCCGACTCGGAGTTTGAAAACGGTTTCTAGAAAATGAAGCGATTTTCGACCCGGACTCCAAATGAACTCTAATGACTGTCAAAACTGCTGTACCGGTGCGTAGATGACGACCAAGGGATAAACACCAGTGTTTGAGCTATCAGTTGATGATAAATTTACGAATTCTCATAAATCGTTTCGCGTACCAAACATGCGGCCCAATCATTACTGGGTGGTTGGCAGAATGTGTAGAACTAAGGTATCTACAAATTTAATAAAGTATCGTTCTTTTATGGTTTTTTTTATATGTACTACCTCGGGCAACCGAGATGGTAGGATCTCAATGTAATAAGGAGGTCTTGTAAGGCACTTTGTATATGGGGGTGTTACAACAGCAATTATATAGAGGGTCAACTGGAAGGACACCGATAGAGGAATGATAAACAAAGATATAATTTATATCCGGATGAAAGCATGACAAAATAGATAAGAGAGTAATGGCCTACAGATTTTACGGTCAAAGAGGAGGAAAACCTATGCATTAAGAAACTTCGTAACACGCTTGTGACACCCTCAAATTTGCGGAAAGAAAAAAAAAATTATTTAGATACATAAGAGATAATAAAACATAACGAAGGTGTCATAAAATAAAAGGGTCATTAGAAAACGGAAATAATATTCTACAAAAGAAATATACAAGACGGGAGACATATCTCCCGTATAAATACGGAAATAAAAGAGTGTATAATAATATACAAACTATGAACCGAATATAGGTCCAAGGTAAATACTTCGCTCGCTAGCTCGTCAATGTACCCCAAATATGCATTCACCACCTGTTCGACCGCATTAAATATAAACACGGAAGCCACAGTCAGTGGGAGTAACTCCGAGTTCTCCCAGCCACGAAATGTCGAGTTTAATGAAACATGAAAAACATAAAAGCAATGTATATATAAAATACAAAACCTTAACACATATGATATGCTTTTCATGTTATGAAACAGTTAACTAACATATAACCTATCATATGAAAGCTATCATGTGAATTCGATAATAAAATATAACTCGAGGTAGGGAAGCTGGTATGCTGGCTCAGCGGTTACCATGTAACATGGCCCTGATACTCTCAAACCCTAATCAACACGTAATCATGTGAATCAGTTAACAATCGGTATCCAAACTCTATCAATCTTAGCCGGCTTGCATCTCACCTTCTAAAACTCATAGAATCATACAAACATGAAAGACAAATACTTCTACAAACAGGCATAAGTTCTTAGCACAGTCAATAGTCGACTTCTGTAACTCGAGGCTATACCACAAGGTAGGAAAAACATCCTAGTCCTAGACTGATCAGACCTAGCGACAACAGCTATTCCATTCCCCGTCCCATGACATAACCGTACATGAGAAACTCTACTATGCGACCCCCTAAGCAGAGATGGCTAGTACTTAAGCTGGCTCCGTTCCCAAAGTGGATTAGGCAGCCATGCCCCGACTTGGATATAAACCCACCAAGCCGAGACACAAAAGCTATCAAGCGGTAAACTCCATATGCTCGGTAAAGATAGTACGGCCTATCAATGTCATGGTCCAAGATACTCATTTAGAATTAGAATGGTCAAGACGCCATATACTCATAATTCTCTATGGGTACTTAGTCAACACGACACCAACCATATAATAAAACAGTCACAGGAAAACATCCTATCATGTGACTAATTGCATATAAGTAATAAACAAATAACATATCGCCTCATATCTACTAAGGCTAATTCAATAATTAAATACAACTTTACTTGAAGACAAATCCCCGACCCGAGTCCTGCGACGGGTCATCAGTCAAATCGGGGCTGACTAGATCTTAGTTTGACCAAACCCGTTGGATCAAACCGGCTAGAAGCAGAGTCTTTATCACATAGACATAAAATCAACATATTCATTACATGTTCTTTTATTACTACTTCTAACATGTGAATTATCATATTATACCCAAAACCCGCTTGACTTAAATGATTTCAACGTAAACTAATCTCGTATGATAATTTCTAACATGTGAGAAATAATAATTTTTATGAAAACCTTTTTAATTAAATATTTTACTTATTAATACTTCCCACTTGCTAAATATTACAAAACACGATAAAAATGACGATAACTCAAAAACCGTCACAAGTCCCAAAGTGGGACCCACGGGCTGAGTTGGGCCGGACCCCACATGGGCCAGAATGGGCCCCACGGCCTGTTTTGGCTAAAATGGCTGATTTTACAATTTTTACTAAAACCGATTTCTAATATTTTTCCGCATGCTTAACATATTTAAAACCCGTCAAAACAACAATTAAACAATCAAACATCGACACAACCCAAAGACCAAAACCCGGACCCACCATGGACCAACCCAGACCGGGTCTGAACCGGCCTGGACCGGTCTGGTTTGGTCCGGTTCAGCCCCCCTTTAACAGCCCCACCCGGTTTCTCCAACAAACAACACCCAAAATAATTCCAACATGTTTTAATCATCAAACAACCATTTTTAACAACCATCCATACAACAATCATTATTATGAATAATCATCAAAATTTATCATGAACACTAAACATATTAAAAATTTCCTAAACAACATAAAAATCATAACTTATTAAAAACCATAAAAATTCATCAAGAACACTAAACATATTATAAATTTCCTACACAACATAAAAATCATAACTTATGAAAAATCATCAAAATTCATAAAACACAATAATAACCACTACTTAACATATTACTAACTAAGAATCCATAAATCATAAAAACATGAACCAAAAAAATAAAGATGAACCAAAATCAAAAGAAACAAAACTAAAGGCTATGTTACTAACTAAAATCATAAATAACCATAACATGAACAAAACTAAAACCTATGTGACATTAATTCGTCGAGTAAAACGGAATTGTTACCTTAGCTAGCCAAAATAATTAGCACCAAAATAATAATAAGAAATATATAATAAGACACCCTCCTACTAATCTTCACCCAAAATATACGAGTCTCCAAACTCGTCTTCAAAATCTTCCCCTATAAGAAATAACAAGAAAACATTATTAGAACTAAAAATATGAATTTCCATAATTAAAGTGTTGAAAACGATCTTGACGGAATTGAAATTAAACCATACGTGAAGATGAGGAGCGAAGAGGAGGGTCTAGAAATATAAATTAGGAAGGATTTAATTAAGAAATGAAGATTTTATGAAGGTTTTGCTCAAGAACGATGAAGAACAAATGATGAACGACGAAGAACACGAAGAACGATTAAATAAAGTGATGTTTTGATCTTAATTTGATTTGTTGTAAAATGAAAAGTTGTTAGTGAGTAATGATGGTAGGATGAGCCGTGTAAATATAGACAAATAAAGATGTCGGGTTTTGAAATTGTTGTTACGTAATTGACTCGCGTTTAATAATTATTTTACGGTAACCGATTAAATATAATTAACGATAAAGTTAATTACACTAAATATCAAGATATTATGTTATTAATAATCAAAAGAAAGACAAATATCTAGTCCTATTAGAGGACTTATGAGCCGTGTGGAATGATGAGAAGACGGATCTGATTTTGAGCGTTTTGCGTAATTTTCGTTAACTGATCGATAAAGTGAAATAATATCTAGATATTATAATATTGTAATCAAAAGAAATGAAAATATCAAGGTCTATTAGAGGGGAAAGAGAGCCGTGTGGGATAGGTGATATCGGGTCTGATTTTTTCTCGATTTGCGTAATCTTCCGTTGACGGATCGATAAAGTAACAAATATCTAAGATATTTGTATTAGTTTAATCGAAAGAATTAAATATCTCAAGTGAGTGGAAAACGATGACATGGCCGCGTGACTCCTGCCAAAGTCGAGTTTCGAATTTGTTACGGGATTTACGATGAGTCGGGAATAGTTAATGACGTTCGGTTTTTTAAAACGTTAAAAGTTATCTTTAATTCGAATTAAATTCAAAATAATTTATTAAATTATGATAAATCTTAATAAATCCAAATAAAAATAAATCAAAAATATTATTTTTTTAAATAAAATTTCGGTCTTCAAACTTATGAGGCGAGTCGGGAAAAAGTCAACGGAAGTAAAAGTTGACTGAAAAGTCGAGAAAAGTCAAAAATGACTTAAAAGTCCGGAAAAGTTTATGACGACTTAAAAGTCGAGAAAAAGTCAATGACGACTTTAAAAGTCAAGGAAAAGTCAAAGACGACTTAAAAGTCAAGAAAAGTCAAAGATGACTAAAAACGGTCTTTTCATGAAATCTCTCAAAAATTCCAAATACGAACGCGGAATTTCAAAATAAGACTCGGAACAAAAATTCCTATTTTAAAAACTTAAGTTCTACCGAAAAGTGTTAGTAAATATTTTTACTAGAAAAATCGGGTACTTTTCGGGTTGTTACACTTCATCTTTTGTTTTGTGGGAAATTCACCGAAAGTTTGGATTGAGTAATCATTTATCATTGGTCAGTTGCTAGCTCATTCTAACCTTCACATGACCATAACTGTTTGTCCACCTTTCACCCATTTCCCAAAGCCTTCTTCATTACTTTTTCGGCTTCTTTTCTATGTGCATTGTGATCTTTGACTTGTGTTTTGAATTGTTTACCATATTAGACTGCGGACACATTTTCATAAGTCATAGATAGGTGAGTGTCTCAAACATTTACACATAAAGAAATCACCTTTTACATACATTGAGTGTTCGAGTGTGCCGTGAGAGTCCATTTGTCAAAAGATCATGCAAGAGCCGAAAATCTATAGTGAAATTCTTTGTGCTACGCCGTTATGTAAATCTCAGCCATGTTTATGTATCATTCTTGCCCACGTTGTTTTTGGGTTATGATTCATTATGTTTTCAAAGCTTTATGTTGAGATTTGTTTCTTGATGGTGTAGTAGCCAATGCTTGCAACCTTGTCCTGGTATTGTTTGTTATGTTTGCTTGAGGACAAGCAAAGGTTTAGCTTGGGGGAGTTTGATAAGTGAATATTTGTATGATTTTAACCCCATTTAGCTCGGTTTTGTATGTCATTTGTGCTTTGTTAAGCCATTTTATGAGCTAATATCGTCTTCTAGGCGAATTCCTGTGTTCTAACCTGTTTTGTAGGGAAAGTGACATTTCTACGCCCTTTTTCTATATTCCCGAGCATTTGCCTAGAACCCGACGATTTGAAGAAGCAAGCTTGACCAAGTGAAAGGCATTTCAAGAAGGTTCACTAATTCGAAAGAGAGAAGAAGCAAGGACGGTTTCGTAGTTGTCGGAAGATCAATCAATTAGGAGGAAGAATTCATCGCTTTACATCATATCCAAGCAACAAACCCGATTGTAGAAGTCAAGGGGGATGTTGGAAGTCAAGTCAAAGCAAAGGAAGATGAAGCGTTAGTCAATTGCTTCCAGAAGACGACTTACCCGATCGGGTAAGTGTGTACCCGATCGGGTATGTGTGCTGCTTCGTGCATTGCGGCTCCTTCATCCTATTTTTGACCTATGTGTTTAATGCCCGACCTCTTCTCCACGAAACCCTAATACTATAAATAGATGCTCTAGCCCCTCATATCAAATCATCCATCTTTTTATACTTCTCTTCTCTTCTCTTCATATACTTCTCTTTAGATTAGGAGGAGGGGGAACTAGCCTCCCTTCTCTCATTTTCTTCTTCTTTAGTCTTTAGTTCTTAGTTTTATTTCTGTCCCTTAGTTTAGATTAATAAGGATTTCATCCTTGTAATCTCCTTTGTGTGATTCAAGCGTTGCAATTCAAGGATCATTTATTATATGCAAGGATTTTCTATTATTGTTATCATTGTCGTCATATAGGTATTTCTGTTTTATCCCTTGTTTAATGTTCTTACTGTTGTCCATTTGATTGTTATTCGCTTTACATATTGTCTTAGATTCATTTTAGTACCGTTATAATCGTTGTTTCATTTCCTAGATTATCAATTAGCGTCGTTATTATCGCCATATAAAAAGTCAAAACCAAATAAACATGTCTATCCTAGTTTTCATTGTTAATATCATTTTAGACATAGATATCATCATGAGTGAGTAGTCATCTTTCTAGGGTGTAGGGTAGCCATGTTAGATTGATTAAAAGATGTTAATTGGATAAAGGAATTGTGCCTTTAAAACATTGTGTCTATGCATGTTTGGATTGTAACAATAGTTAACGATTTTTAGCTAAAATCATTTGACTAGTATGGAATTCTTTTCCAAGGTAGATATACAGGAATTGAATAGACAAAGCGTGACGTAGTGGATTAAGACCTAGTAAATCGCACTAAAAGCCTGCTAGACCATCTGATCTATGATTGTAATGAACACACCATTCTTACGAACGCTCAATGAATTATTTGCATGTCCTAAATCCAATTTCATCAATATATCAATCTAAATGTGTGAACCTACTTCCCTAGATGCTTTTCATTACTTGCTTTACTATTTTTATTTTGTTTTTATTTTGTTTTTATTTATGCTTTATATTAGTTTAGATATCAAAAATATCAAAACCCAGATAATCATTAGATAGAACTCAATTGCGAGACAATTCACATTCCATAGGAAACACCATCTCCCTGAGGATCGACCCCTACTTCCCTAATTACATTAATTTGTTATTAGCATAATCTGGGTAATTTATCTTTGTATTGGGCTTGCGACAGGCCCGGTCAAATGGAAAGAGTAAGGAGACAATTTTTAGGTTACCCCATGAACTAAGCAACAATCCAACATTATCCAAACAAACCAAGGTCCCTACACATGAGGAGACATCTCGTATCGAAGCTTTGATCATGAAATTGATAAAAGCTCAAGGGAAATTGGAGGAAAGAATTGGAGAAGTAACTTTGGCAACAAAAGAAGATTTTTCAAAATTAGAGGCACGGATTGGCAAAACATCTAGGCAAAAAGAACCAACCAAGGACTCCAAGGAACCTACCATTCAAGAAGGGAAGATTCTCATTCCTTCCAAACTTAAGGACCCAGGTTGTTTCAACATCTCTTTCACAATGTGTTTTCATAAGGTCAAAGGTGCATTGTGTGATTTAGGAGCCGCTATTAGCGTCATGCCTTTTGATTTCTATCATGAACATTGCCCCATACAAATGAAATTCACTAGTACTAGCCTTCAACTAGCCGATGGATCTATGCATACCCCGGCAGGAATTGTGGAGGATGTCCCAATACGGATTGGATACTTCCTTATTCCCGTCGATTTGTATGTCATATTTTCAAAGAAGGAAAGAAATGACTATATTATATTAGGAAGACCCTTCCTAAACACGGTTGGAGCTTGTATAGATGTGAAAGGGGAAAAGATCACGTTTGAAATAGATTGATCGAGTGCCACCTTTGATAGAAAGGGGAATGTGTTGAGCGTTGGGGATGGCGACCTCGAGGCTTTCAAAGCTGCGGAGGCATGATGAGATTGCCATGGGTGTTGGCAAAAAGGTAAATGTTGAAATTCAAGGACGAATCCAGCTGCAAGGAGCTTAAAGTCCCTTCATAAGGCTTAAGGAGGGATAGCAAAACATAGTCTAGCATGACTCAAAATTGCTCTTGTCGGGAGGCAACCCGTCTTTTTCTTTTCTTTTTCTTTATGCATTTTCTTTTTCTTTTACTTATTAGACAATGATTTTATTTTGTACTATTTTATTTGGACTCTATTTTTGGATTTTGTGTTGTAATAGTTAGGAACATTTTCTTCGTTTTACTTGTTATTATGCATGTTTCGTGTATAGTTTTTCGTACTTAGAATCGGAGGACCTATTGAGACAAGAGGGAGCTATCCTTGGCCCACGTTGTCAAGATTACTAAGGTTAGTAAATATGTTCAAGGACATAGCCCAAAGGTAAGAGCAAGTGGCAAAGAAAAAAGAAACAAAAACCGGATCAGCCGAACTTACCCGATCGGATTGCTGTATACCCGATCGGGTATATTGCCTGTTTCGTGTTTTACTCTATTTTCTTCTATAAAACCCATTTGCTACCCTTTGCTTGCTGCCTTATACCCGTGTTCTTCAACTTCAAAGCTCAAAATTCTCTCAAAACCTTCAATTTTTAGTCTATTCTTACAAAATTTGTTCCTATAGTTCATCAAGGGCAATTTCTAAGCATCATCAAGTAAGTTATTTCTACTTTAGTTACTTCAATCTCTCTATATTTTTCAGAAATCCAACATGAACAAACCCTAACTCAAATTTGGGGGTTCTTGATTTTGATTGCAAAACTTGTTTAAATTGGATTTCTAATGATTCTTACATACTTTAGAGTGAATTCTAGTGATTAATTAGGATGATTACTTTGATTTGGATGCTCATTAGCTAATTAGGATACCCATCTTTGCTATATGTTAACAACTTATGCTTAAGTGGTAGTATGATGCTTGAATTCATGCTTTATACTATGAACTTATGATCTTGTCATGTTAAGTTAGCATTAGTACCTTTAGGTAGTAGCCAAACTCATGATTCAAGTATATGTTGCTCACCCAATTGACATATTGTTATGCTTAATGTCATCCATTTGTGCTCAAAAGATAGCATGTGTGACAACCCTCGCGAATGCGGAAAGATAAAACATACAAGCATGTGAATTATATAGCGGAAATATGAAGTTTTAAAAACTTTTATACATGCAAGGAAAGAATACGAGGAGTGTCAAATATTACAAACTAAAGTACGAATTATACTACATCAAGAGACGAAGTCTCTCCAAAAGGTTAACAAGTAAAAGTGATCTTACAAAATAGATGGGGTATTTTCGAAATAGATGGGGTATTTTCGAAATAGATGGGGTATTTTTCTAATCGATTTAGCAACTAGCTAAACAACGTCTAGAGGTGTTTCATCAAGGGACAACGCCCGCTAGCTCACACCCGAACCCCAAAATAGCATAAGCAAAAAGCCATCCATGCAAGCAACCTGTTCATTCATGAAAAACATGAACGCCACAATCAGTGGGGAGTAACTCCGGGTTCTCCCAGCCATATCACATTAAACGTACATATAAGGAAATACAGAAGTAAAATCATGCATATATAGATATACATGTGAGTTACAATAAGAATAGATAGGCAATCCAATATATAAAGATAAGATCATGTGGAAAACAAATCCGAAACCATCATGTGATACAAAGACTCGGGGAAGACACTCTTACGCAACCGAATACGCTCACTAGGGCTTACATCTCACCGTTAGCGGTATAAGTTTGATAAGATTGAGACTCGACAAACAAACCATGCCAAGTCATTAAATGATCAATCATATAATCATTCATCCAAACACAACGACACAATGACGACATCTCTCACGGTAAATGAAACGCACTAGCACCATGTACATGACAAGTATGATTAACAGGCATCCACGGGATAAGACGTTTCCCTGAACTCATACACGATGCTACATTTTGTATATGTAGACTAATTTCCTCCTGATAGGACGACGATAATAATACGGTCCTAGTCTAAACCTGGCCAGACTCTCGGAATAAGACGTGTTCCGATTCGACATGTGGTAAGACATTCCACATCCAAGACTCGGTCAATCAATAGACGCCGAGTACCCCAAATTCGGTCAACCTTCACGAAAGAGGCGGAAAAGAGCACAAGCCTCATAACAAGCGGTACGCTACATGCAAATAACACCACCTCGAATGTACACAACATTTGACGGCCGGGTCGATCAACACAATGCGTTCAACTCCCAACAACGTCGTCGTATGCCCACTAACACATGCATTTAAGCAGTAGGATACCTCTCCGTTCCGACATTCCAGCCTTACGAACGGGAAGGTAGCCAAGAGAATGAGAGTACAAAGCACAAGACAAAATAGTGCTCAAACCGTATCATTTGTAAAAACCGACTCAAAGTGGGACATAGCAAAAACCGTCACAAAACATGTGAATATAGCATTATATAAATGTAACTAAGATAAACATGAATCAATATATGATACATAAGCATTAGACCAAGTTTAAGAAGCATAATAAATAAGAAACATAGATACCTCTCCAAAACAACAAGTTTGGAAACTAACTAAAACAAGGGTTCACTTCAAACTGTCATAACTAGAGTTCTAGACATGAAAATACAGAAATTCTAAGTTGAGGTGATAGCTTATCCTCTTACGGTTCCAACGAATGGTCACAAGCCCAAAACAAGCAAGTAACGAAGGAGATATGATCATTCTACCAAAAAGGGTCAGTGCAGTGAAACTTAGGGGTGTTCATTCGCGGTTCGGTTAACCGAACCGCGAAATTAACCGGTTAACCGCCCAACTGGTTCGGCTAAATGACGAACCGTAACCGAACCGTTTGCCGCGGTTATTTTCGGTTCGGTGAACCGGTTGAACCGGTTCGGTTAGACCGGTTAACCGAAACCGTTGCATTATCGGATTTTTTTTCCCAAATAGAAACTTTGTTCTATTTTTTTTAATCATTGACATATTTTAATGGTGAATATAGTAAAACTCTATAAGATAAACATAATATAAAAATAATTAAAGATAAAATAATAGGAAGAGTTAACTGCTGAACGTAAGACAACGTAATTCAATAATAGAATGGTGAATAATGATTGAGGATGAGGGTGGTTGGGTGTCGGAATAAGGGTGAAATGTAAGGTATGAGAGTTTGAGAGCAAAAATAAGGGTAATTATTAGTTTTTGGGCTAGCCAAATAATATTTTGCTATGGGTAATAATGTCACGGTTCGGTTTCGGTTAACCGCGGTTATGAAAATCCGAACCGTAACCGAACCGTTCCTGAGAAAAATGGATCGGTTCGGTTAACCGAACCATTTTTGTGTTTCGGTTCGGTTAACCGAACCTAATAAAAAAGCGGTTTTCGGTTTTTTCAGTTCGGTTTTTACGGTTCGGTTAATTCTGAACACCCCTAGTGAAACTGCACAAGTCACGACCGTGACTTGTATTTCACGACCGTGAGATGTGTTACCAATTCACCCGTGAGCCTTCAACAAAATTCAATCCTATCATTTCCAATTCTCATAATTCATTTCTAATAACTATCAAAAATCAATATTCATCATCAACAATCTTCAAATAACAACAATCATCATCCATAACATGATTCCTAAACTTACTAATCGTATTCTAATACTATTTCTAGCATATAAGCATGTAAAACACGTAAATGATATCGAGTAACCCTTCACCGTTACCTTTACGCGTCTTTAATCGATTACTAAGCCTTCCTAGTAGTCTCCACCTACAATTAGGTAATAAAAGATGAATATATTTCACCTTGAGAAAGACGGATAATTTAAAAAGCGAGAAAGACGGTAATTTTATTACAAATACGGATAGAGGAAGGTAAGAGATGAAGAATGAGACGAACTTACGTGAATTTGAGCGGAAAACGAATGAGATACGATGATTAGAAGATCGAAAAGTTTATGGAGGCAAGGGTTTGGATTTTTCCTTAAGGAAGAAGTAAGGTGTTTGTGTTTGTGTGAGTAATGACTTAGGGTAGGAGAATATGAGATATTTATGGGAAAAAGTCAACAAAAGTCAAAGTCGCCTTAAGACGGGATTCTCATGGAATCTCGCGGAAATTCCAAATACGAACTCGGAAATTCTAAATTCGACTCGGAAAATTAAATTTATGATTAAAACTTAATTTCGCTGAAAAGTTTCCGTAAAATATTTTCACTATAAAAATAGGGTACATTTCCGGGTGTTACAATCACCCCACCTTTTAAAAAGTTTCGTCCTCGAAACTTGAGAGTAGAAAACAAAAGTATCAAGGACAAGAATCGGTTTTAAAAATTTAACAAGAAAGCTTTTAGAAGGAAACATTTATGAAACGTGGTTCTTCTCGAAAACGGTTTTAAGGAAATTTTTCATAAGTGTGAAACTTTATTTACGGATCTCAAGAGTGCCCGTCGCCAACGAGAACTCAAATTATCCAAATCAAATTAAAGTCGAAATAGTGAAATCGAAATTCAAAACAACGTTAGTCAGTGCAGGACTAGTTATCAGACGTCTCCAATAACAAGTGCAAACCTCCAACCAAACGAAAAATCCAAATATAAAAGCGAAAGAAATCTATTTTCTCCAAAAAGGAGGTACAAAAACCATCTTTAGACTTCTTTGAAACGTTAAATTAGAAATATAACATGAACATTTGAAAGTTTTATCAAAGATACAATCAAAATACGAACACATTACACGTACATAGAGCGACTCGAACATAAAGTTCACAAATCACGATGACAAAATAGATACAAAACACGCAAAAACGAAACAAATCGAACTCTTAGGGATATGAAGAATCACGATGAAGTTAGCAGGAAGATCTACAAGAACTCAAGTACTAACTCTACTGATACTCTAATCCTCAAGAGAATGCAATTTACCCAATTTGCAACTCATCATTTTCAATCATCAGAATTCCTACAAAAATATTCCATAATCACGAAACTTCGAGTAACAAATCCCAATTATTCGAATCCAATTAGAATCTACTGAGGTCCATCGGCACGGTAGACTCCACAACTAACCACTCACATGAAAATTCATTGCGTACTCTAATCTTCTTAGCTCCATCAAAACTCTTATTAGAAACCACCAACAAAATATTTATATCTAGGGAAACATGATCGCTAACAACCACAAGGTAAAAGAGGCTTACTATGGAATCCTTTGATCCAATTTATTCCAAAATTCATTATCCTAAGTTATTAACAATGAACTTCTCATCTTCAAAAGTTAAAACACAAATCCTCAAAAGAGATTAGTCACACAATCTCATTTCACTTAACCTTTGCCAATCATAGGGCAATGCGACCGTAAATCAATTTATTTAGCTCTTTCAAACTCTCAATACATCGGTTTTCACTTATAACAATATTCCTCAAGTTTGGTCATTCAATCCAAATTCCACAAGTTAATTATTCCCGTTAGGGTCCAACTTTTAAAGACCACAATTTCCCAAGTAACACTTAAAGAATCACTAAAATTCTTAACCACAACTACCAACTATCATTATGCTTATTTCGATCCTCAAAAAGATATTGCAACATTAAGCTTTCATAGTCTAAAACCACTAGGAGAGTTTCATCCTAAGTTTATCCTCAATTCCTTATAATCATCTAAACATAAACTAGTTTAATAGGACGGTTAGGTACCATATTGAAACTTCTTCAAAACACACCTACTAACCCTTACGTTAGCTAATAAGAAAAACTACCTCTCAAGAGAGTAGGGATAAAAGAACATGATACAAGGAACATTAGGAAGCGCCATTAAAGACTACGATAAGATGAAAAAGGCGAAGGCGAAAAAGGAAAACGAGGTTGAGGAAGAGACAAAGCAGATAGTAGAGTTATGAAGATATCTGAGTAAGAAAGAAAGTACGAGCTTGTAATTTCTTAAAGATCAATCTTGACAAAAACATTCAAAAATGGAAATGAAAAGGAATGATGGCACGAGTAAAGGTTTAAGGTTTAATCCACAAAATTCCCTTTCAGACTTAGGGTGATAGTAAAGCAACTCATCCCAAATAAAGGTCTCTTACAAGGGACCATCGTACCACAATCATCAAAGTAAGGTACACCTAGATTTGATGAATCGACTACAACCCAATTCATCCACCCTTTCATATAACACGGATTCCCAATTGCGGAATTGCAACTCAAGCATAGTAACATTCTCTCAACTCCATAATTTGACACATTCCCAAAGGTTTCAAAAACCGATGAACCAATAAGGAATTCTCCATACTAATCTCTTTTCAACTCCTCCGGCCACAAAGTAGAACACCAAACAAAACGTCATTATCAACATCATATAGCCCACGAGTTCATTATTAACAAAGTACAACCTCAAGTCAAACATCATCATTAACGTCCCAAGGTATTTCCATCATAACTCACATCATCGAATCTCGTTCATATCTATGATCCTCAAGTAATATGGTTCAACTTACAACGAAACCTTACTAGTTCAAACGAGTCTCCGATACCACAAGATAAGATCACATCTCTAAATTCAAGAACTATAGCCAAATGCTTTTCCGCCAAGCCTATACTCACAAACACACAAAAGGAAACCACAAGACGTCACTTAACCTCAAAAGTATTTCGCACCTCAAGATGTCATTCTAAACTTCTTATTTACACCAATTAGACATATCATAAGCATGGTCTTCAAACCAATACTAAACTTCTAAGTCCAAAAGACTAATTTACTAATGAGTTAAGAAGTCATAGCCAACTCATTCGACCTTACACCATTGAATATCATGAACTATCCACACATTAGTCATGACAAGCATCAAGCATTTAAATCATCAAACTTATCTTACTACCTTTCCTTAGAGATACAACCAATCATCAATATAGGGTGAATTTAGATCTACACCATTTTCCTCAAATCACAAATTCATTCTAACAAATACTAATATTCCACAAAGTCTAAAATTCTTCCGACCAAGTACAATATGCCACAAACAAAAGGGTATGGTTTCCACAAAAGGTCACATAAGGAAGTTGAGGGTGCAAATTGATAAGGAGGAGGAAAGTAACAAGAGTAATTTCCAAGGGGAAAAGAAGTTAGATGATGGAGAAGCACTTAGATAGAAGGAAGAGAGCATGATACATTAAGGACGAGAGAAAACATCGATGAGGAAGAAATACACTTCAATTAGGCTTGTCAATTTCCAATCTTCGGTAAAGGATACTTCTTCTAGGTAACACATGATCCACCTTAAGACGGTAGATACAAACAACATAACATCACTCAACATAATCAACAAACAAGTTAGAACCTAATAAACATCAAGTACACCAAAGACTACCACCTTAGGTCCTTAAATCTACCCATCTCTCATTTATTATTTCAAGGTCAAGTAGTTTAAGTTTAGGGTTCACGTGTGTGCGTCGGGAGCGATAAAGCTCTGATACCAACTGTGACAACCCTCGCGAATGCGGAAATATAAAAAACATACAAGCATGTGAATTATATAGCGGAAAATACGGTATTTTAAAAACCTTTATACATGCAAGATAGAAAATTACGAGGAGTGTCAAAATATTACAAACTAAA
>JAIUZE010013485.1:0-25489 GCA_022085475.1 Heliosperma pusillum
ATTTGTATGATTTTAACCCCCACTTTAACTCGGTTTTGTATGTCATTTGTGCTTTGTTAAGCCATTTTATGAGCTAATATCGTCTTCTAGGCGAATTCCTGTGTTTTAACCTGTTTTGTAGGGAAAGTGACGTTTCTACGCCCTTTTTCTATATTTCCGAGCATTTGCCTAGAACCCGACGATTTGAAGCAGCAAGCTTGACCAAGTGAAAGGCATTTCAAGAAGGTTCACTAATTCGAAAGAGAGAAGAAGCAAAGACAGTTTCGTAGTTGTCGGAAGATCAATCAATTAGGCGGAAGAATTCATCGCTTTACATCAAACCCTATCAACAAACCCGATTGGAGAGGTCAAGGGGGATGATGGAAGTCAAGTCAAAGCAAAGGAAGATGAAACGTTAGTCAAATACTTCTAGATGCCCACTTACCCAATCGGGTAAGGGTGTACCCGATCGGGTATCCTTGCTGATTCGTGCATGACGACTTCAAACTCCTATTTTTGTCCTATGTGTTTAATGCCCGACCTCTTCTCCACGAAACCCTAATGCTATATATAGATGCTCTAGCCCCTCTTCTCAAATCATCTAATCTCATACAATCCATCTTACAATCCTCTTCTCTTCTCTTCTTACATTTCTCCTTAGATTAGAAGGAGGGGGAATTAGCCTCCCTTCTCTTATTTTCTTCTTTAGTCTTTAGTTCTTAGTTTATTTCTGTCCATTTCATATCAAAACATTAGCTTAGATTAATAAGAATTTCATCCTTGAAATCTCCTTTGTGTGGTTCAAGCGTTGTAATTGGTGGATCGTTTATTATGTGCAAGGATTTTCTATTCTTGTTATCATTATCGTCATTGATCGTCATATAGGTATTTCTGTTTTATCCCTTGTTTAATGTCCTTTATTGTTTTCTATTTGATTGTTATTTTCCATACATATTGTCTTAGATTCATTTTAGTACCGTTATAATCGTTGTTTCATTTCCTAGATTATCAATTAGCGTCGTTATTATCGCCATATAAAGAGTCAAAATCAAATAAACATGTTTATCCTAGTTTTTGTTATTAATATCATCTTAGACATTATCATGAGTAAGTAGTCACCTTTCTAGGGTGTAGGGTAGCCATGTTAGATTGATTAAAAGATGTTAATTGGATAAAAGAAATTGTGCCTTTAAAACGTTGTGTCTATGCATGTTTGGATTGTAATGATAGTTAACGACTTCTGGCCGGAAATCATCGACTAAAATGGAATTCTTTTCCAAGGTAGAGATACGCGAATTGAGTAGAGAAAGCATGACATGGTAGATTAAGACCTAGTAAATCGCCCAAAAGCCTGCTAGACCATCTGATCTATGATTGTAATGAACATATCATTCTTACGAACTCACAATGAATTACTTGCATGTTCCATATCCAATTTCATCAATATATCAATCTACATGTGTGAACCTACTTCCCTAGATGCTTTTCGTCAATTGCTTTATTGTTTTTACTTTGTTTTCATTTATGCTTTATATTAGTTTAGATATCAAAATCCCAAAACCCAGATATTCGTTAGATAAAACCCAATTGCGAGACATTTCACATCTTATAGGAAACACCATCTCCCTGAGGATCGACCCCTACTTCCCTAATTACATTAATTTGTTATTAGCCTAGTCTAGGTAATTTATCTTTGTATCGGGCTCGCGACAAGCACGATCAACTCCGGGTTCTAATGACACCAAATCCTCGCGAGTTATGCAGTAGAACTCTGAATATGTCACCAATTGTTCCCTACAAGGACAAATTATCACATTATTAATGTAAAAGCGTAAAAATTAATGGATACAAGTACCATGGTTGAAATAGTTCACTTACGATTTGTTAAAGGCGTCTGATTTATTAAAGATTTAGTCCATAACATCTTTTCTCAAACTAAACACTGTATTGAACAGCCTCTTATTGCGCTTCATAATTTCTGACACCACCAGCTGGTTGGGATCAGGTGCCCCACAGTCGATAGAACAACCCAGGTTCTCGGGGATAAAATCCATGCAAGATAGGAGGGCATTGGAATGGAGTAGAAATGGGTGATAAATAAGATTAGTTTGCGGGACGTAAATGGTGGGAGTAGCATCAACGTTCTTTTCACTTCCTTTAGGAGGCATTTCTCCTCCCACACCAGACGTCTCAAAACCCCCTGCGCCAGGTGCGCTACCATCTATCGCAAATCCACCAGCGGACTCAGGTACTCCACGATAGGCCTCTTTTAAATCTGCTGTAACCATAAGAGTCGATTGGATCTTGTAATAATCCCTTTCAGGTGACTTCTCTGTTGCAATGGGCGGTTCCACAATCAGTGCATCATCGTCCACGGGTCCATGATCAGTTTGAATCGCAGACTTGTCGGCAACGGCGTTACATACATCCCCTAATTGCTGCACAACGTCTAGGTCAGCAGCCCCTTCTGCGTCCCGTGACAGCACAGTTTCATCCTCTACCTCTACGGTAGCCTCCCTCCCCCGCTCTTAGAAATATTTCTTTAACACTAGCCGTGGAAAAGGGCTCCAGGCTACCCATCATATCGTCTGAGGCCAAGTCAACCTCTATATCTGCACCACAATCTACTTCACAAACAACTTTATCAACCTCTCCAGAAAAACCTTCAATGGCAAGACCACATAGAACTTCTCTCACTTGAGTGGTAGCCCTTTGTTGTTGTTCTTTATGTTGAACCAGGACCAGCTTCGATTTTTGAAAGACAGGTGCAAGAGATATAGATGGTCCCATACTTGCAGCTATCTCTTAAACTTCATCAACGTAACGATTAAAGTTTTCATCTCCAAAAAATTCTTGGGTTGACTGTGAAGGCACAAGGCCTACTGGATCACTGTCTCCACCAGTTGCAGCTTTGATCCTCGCGGATGCATCTGCATACGAGGAATGAAACGCAACAGCATTTCTTTGCATCTGTAAATAAAGCTCATGTACACGCTAAATGTAAACAAGTACCTAAATGTTAGTCATGTTAATGAGAATGAGTTGAACACAAGAGAAAGTTAAAGTAAATATGATTGAAGTTACATTAAATAGGATTGAAGTTACACAAAATATGAACTGAAGATCGCCAGAGCAGGCTTGAAGTTATAAAGAACAGTGTTGATATTACATTAAATGGGATTGAAGTTGCACTAAATAGGATTGAAGTTGTAAAATGGAAGTTACACGATCACTACATCAAACATTGAAGTTACCCACACTCAACTTGAAGTGACACACTATGAACATTACAATTGAAGTTACACTTTGATAAATTAAAGTTATTCACTGTGATATAAAAGTGACTTGAAGTTACACACAAATCACATTGAAGTAACAAAAATATCAACTAAAGATGAAGTAACCAAATAAGCAACTGAAGTAACACAATATTTGGATTGAAGTTACACAATCACTACGTCAAACATTGAAGTTACCCACACTCAACTTGAAGTGACACACTATGAACATTACAGTTGAAGTTACACTTTGATAAATTCAAGTTATTCACTGTGATATTATATATGGGTCAATTAATTGAGGGGCAAGTAACAGAAGACTCACATCAACAGCCCGAGCTTTCAATTCGTTATCATCCTCAATTCCTAGCGGTAGTTCTATCTGAATGAACTTCTTCTTCGTTATTGAGTGGGAGCTGGAACCCAGAAGAAGTTGGGGTTCACTCGGACCCGCAATGGTCAACCTCTGACGAACCTTCCCCAACTTAGACCGCGGATATTTTACCTTTGAAAAAGGAAAACGACCCAACCCCCCCATGTCCATCTCAGCAGCAATCCTAGTCTTCATCCTATGTTCGTCCCAGTGTTTTATCAGTGGGAGATCGTGTCTGCATTCCTGTCCTTTAAAACGAACCTCTGGAAATAGGTGATCATCAGAAAAGGGATACACCCGAGCAAATAGGCTGGCATAGGATCCTTTATAGAGTCTTTCACAGCACTAAGGCCCTGTTCTTTCTGACTTTTTAGAGCTGAACTGAACTGAACTGGACTTAATAGAGCTGAACTGAACTGAATAAAGCTGAACTAAACTGAATAGAGCTGAACTGAACTGAACTGAACTGAATGAAGCTGAACTGAACTGAACAAAATAAAGCTGAACTGAAATAAGCTTATTGGAACTGAACTGAGCTGAAAAAATAATAATAATAATAAAATAATAATAAAATAATAATAATAATAATAATAATTGTAGAGTCTATTGATCGAATACGAAAGAGGGGGGGGGGGTGAATTGAGTATTAAAAACTAGCCCCACTTTTTCGATTTATATGATATGTAATTAATTATTTGATCTTATGAATTAAAATCAACTAATTAATTAATCAAAGTAAGCGCAAATAACGAAATAACGAAAAGTAAACAGATAAGAGAGAGGCACACGATTTTTGAAGTTGTTCAGTTTCACACGTTGAAACCTACGTCCACTATTCTCGATTAATAATTTTTAGTACCTTTCTACGGATTACAAAAATTACCAACCCACTCGTATAATCAACACTATGATTATAACTCAAGGTGAGTATCGCTAAATACTCTATCCTATCTTACGCTAATAAGAAAGTACAATATAACTCACACAGATTCCCGTTAAAGAATTGTAAGCTTATAATGATGTACTATTATCCAATAACGTATTTCACTCAAGCGATTGATAATAATTGATGCACGACTCTTTTAAAAACAAACTCTAAAAATAATAAATATTTGCTCAAAGGTTTGCTTTAAAACGATTTTGGAAAATCAATACAAATAATAGATGTGCCGTGTGAATTCGTGTATGTCGTCTCTTTTTGCAATTGTATGTGAATGAGTATTTATAGTAGTAGAATCATAGTAGATCTAAAACCCTAGCATAATATTTAAGAAAGATATTTATCTTAACATAAAATAATATTTGCTTATCTTTTAGAAATATCTTTATCTCAAAATATTATTTGGTTTATCTTATAGAAATATATTTATCTTGATATCTCAAAATATTGTTGTAAAGATATAGTAGAATCCTAGATTAGGTAAACTAAGGAAACAAGCCTATGGAGGCCGAATCCTAGCTCACGAAACCCTAGGAGGCACGCAACCCTAGGTGGCACAAAACTAGGTTTCCACGAAACCCTAGATGGCTCAAACACTAGGTGGGCTAATTAGGTTAACAACAAATTGAGATAGAATATATTAGAAACCCTAGGTAGCATGACAACCCATAAGTTGTATTACTAATCAATAGAATCTCATAAATATATTCTCTATTAAAATAATTGATAAATATAAAAATAAAACTCTTTCACTTTTGAAAACATTTCAACACATTTTATTTCCAAAATCATGCATCAATATTTTATCATTCAAAATCATAGACTAAAGCTATAACTTTTGAACATAAAATCTCTCGAATGGAATAGTTACCGAATGGCGACCTATACTATCTAATCTTCACAAAGATCTTCAGTATACGGATCATCTCTTCATCTTGATCACAAAGACCCTCCATCTCGAGTCTTGTGTAGATTTATGTAGATCTTGTTTGATGCGATTTTCCTTAAAGTTATGCCTGGTTAGCTATAACTTCCAAGTTCACTTCCAAAGTTATTCCTGAAGTTGGTATAACTTTGTCTCACAGACTTTATCAAAGTTATGCCTAACTTTGATCTTTCTTCTCATAATTGTTGCTAGCTATAATAAGACTAAAGCACACAATTACACGCATATGATATATCGAGTAAAACATATATTATTACGTAAACACATGTCTTGACAAGGAGCAAGCTTAAGCAAAGACTCAAATCATATCATTTCTTCCCCCTCTTGGCATCATTGAAAAGACAAGAACAAAGACATGAAACGACTAGAATAACACATGTCAAGGCCAGAAATAGATATGCAAAATACGCAATATAACACGATATATATCAAGCAAAATAAAGTGCAAATGTTGATTAAACTACAAACCACAAAAATATATTGTTAAGTGCCATTGGGCCGAAAGAGATAAGTAGTTTAAGAAACAAAACAAGCTAAGGTAAGAAGATCAAGGCTTTTTGGGTTGTTGGATGATGTTGGGATTAATGTAATCGGGTCGGGTGCGGTACTCGAGAGTAGAAAGACGATCAAGGCACGTCGACACATGAGTAGCTTGGGCGGTGAGGCAAACATCGAAGTTTCGAACCTTCAAAGAAAGAGCCTCCGTCGTATCAAGTATAGTGTGCATCCCCTCACGCATTTCCGAACCGCTTTTCACCAATGCACCTCCTTGGCTCACCAAGAATTGCATCCGATCCCTTTGCCTATACATCTCTTGTCGAATATACATTCCTCTCTAATTTTGCTAGGCAATCATCAACACCCGTCATCCAAGACCTCAACTCACTACGCACACCCGAACCGACATGGTCACGGGTAGAGCTAGTGTTCCCCATAGCCACGGTTTTTTCATTTTTTTTTTATTTTTTTTTCAACAACCGCAACAATTTTCTTATCTTGCGCATCAAGGCGCTCCATTACTTTTCCCATAAACACATCCAATTTCGATTCAAGCCCCGAAAAATCAGCCACATTCGGTTCACAACAACCGAACCACCTTTTGACATAAAAAGCAATTTCGGACCAAAAGCCTCCAATTTCATGAACTCACTAACACCATCTTGTACCCTTTTTTTTTTATTTGACGCCTTTTTGTACCTTTAAGCACCGAACCCGACTTGGTTTGGGTTTTGGAGATTGGGTAGTGGTGTTTTTGTAGAGTAGCCGTGTAGCACCGACTCTATTCCTCTTTTTCCTTTTTTTTTAAATTTTGAATTTGGGTAGGAAAGGGAATCTTAGGTGGTTAATTGTTGGGATATGGTAAGGATAGAATTTGGTAAATAAAAAGATATGGTAAGGTGATTTTGTTTGAGAATTTCGGCTAGTATAGGATACATGGGTAGAATTTGGCTCAATTTTGGAAAGTGAATAAGATAGGTTTTTGGCAAATATGTGGTTCATAATTCAATTTCCATAAAACACTCAATATGCAAGATACTCACGTAAAATATATTATATTAAACACAAATATACTAGCAATGAAATATGCGGACACAGTCATATAATCTCGTCTTAATCTAGCCAGTCACGCAGGTTCACAAAATAAATAAGATGAATTTAATTGCTACCGATTAAACCAAGTTCCAACCGCAAAATCTCAAAACGTCTTCTCGCTAACGCCTTTGTTAAAATGTCAGCCCATTGATTTTCAGTACTACAAAATTCGAGTTTTATGTTGCCCTTTTCTACATGGTCACTCAAAAAATGATGTCTAATGTCTATATGCTTAGTACGAGAATGCTGAGCTGGGTTCTTAGAAATAACAATAGCACTCGTATTATCACAGAAAACAGGCATACAACCAACATTAACACCATAATCAAATAGTTGTTGCTTTAACCAAAGTAGTTGAGAACATACCAGTCCTGCAGCGATATATTCAGCTTCTGCAGTAGACAATGCAACCGAATTTTGCTTCTTTGAGCCCCAAGTAATTATGCAAGGTCCAACAAACGTAGCAAATCCAGAGGTACTTTTTCTATCTAAAGAACATCCCGCATAATCTGCGTCTGAATATCCTACTAGATCGAAATTACACTCAAGTGGATACCACAAATAGAAATTAGATGTACCAATTAAATATCTCAAGATACGTTTAACTGCAATCATATGTGACTCTTTAGGACATGATTGAAATCTAGCACAGACACATACGCTGAACATAATGTCAGGTCTACTTGCAGTTAAATATAATAAAGAACCAATCATACCTCGATATGTAGTCTCATCTACGGACTTACCATTTTCGTCTAATGTCAACTTTTTGTCAGTTACCATAGGCGTGTCCATTGGATGAGCGTTCTCCATACCAAATTTTCTGATTAGCTCCTTGACATATTTTTGTTGGTGAATCTTTATGCCTTCTTTGGTTTGTTGAATCTGCAATCCTAGGAAGAATTTTAATTCTCCCATCAGGCTCATTTCAAATTCAGAGGTCATAAGATCTGAAAAATACTTGCACAATTTATTGTTAGTAGAACCAAAAATAATATCGTCTACATAAATTTGAGCAACAAGTAAATCAGAACCCTCGGATTTTAGAAATAGGGTTTTGTCGACAGATCCTCTTTTAAAATTGTTTTGTAATAAAAATTTAGATTATCTGTCGTACCAAGCCCTAGGCGCTTGTTTCAAACCATATAAAGCTTTGTCGAGTTTAAAAACATGGTTTTGGAACTTGCTATTCAGAAATCCAGGAGGTTGTTCAACAAAAACCTCTTCTTCCAAATAACCGTTAAGAAATGCAGTCTTAACGTCCATTTGGAATAATTTCATTCCTTTATGAGCTGCGAAGGCGATGAGCAAGCGGATAGCTTCAAGTCTTGCTACTGGAGCGAAAGTCTCGTCATAATCAATCCCTTCTTGTTGATTATAACCTTGAACAACCAATCGAGCCTTGTTACGAACTATAACTTCTGAATCATCCAATTTATTTCTGAATACCCATCGAGTACCAATCACAGTTCGATTAGGAGGTCGTGGCACCAGGTGCCATACTTTATTACGTTCGAACTGTTGAAGCTCCTCTTGCATAGCTACAATCCAATTGGATTCTGCAAGAGCTTCCTTGATGTTGGTGGGCTCTATGGTAGACAGAAAAGAATAGAATGAACAAAAGTTATTTAATGTTCGCCTCGTTTGAACTCCCTTATTCAAACTTCCTAGGATACTATCCATAGGATGAGAACTCATATCTTTCCATTTCTTAGAGTTCCTAGGCTCATCATCATCTGATGAACTATCATTTTCCTCAAATGATTCAGACTCAAGATTGGTTCCCCCTGAGTTGAACTCTGGGGTTATAGCTGAAGTTGGTACAACTTCAGTTACACCATCTTGGTTCTGGTTCAAAGTTATAGCATTATCAGCTATAACTTCAGTTTCCTTTTCCTTGTTTTGAGAAGAGACATTCGTATCATCAACAATTGTCTCAGTTCTCTGTTCAAGGTCATTTGCGGATTTATCAAGTTCATCATTGATTCCTTCAATGACTTCTTCATTATTTTCTGGCACGTCATCTCTGGAGAGGCGAAAGTCTGGATCATTCATGTCCTCTTCTTCATTCTGTTCAACTTGCTCAGGCACATTATCTTCATCAAATACAACATGAACACTTTCTTCTATGCACAAAGTTCTTTTGTTAAAAACTTTAAAAGCTTTACTATGATTAGAATAGCCAACAAACACAACTTCGTCACTTCGTGGATCAAATTTGCTCAAATTACTTTTTCCATTATTATGGACAAAACATTTACTCCCGAAGCAACGAAGGTGAGCTATATTGGGTTTTCTCCCTCTTAAAAGTTCGTAGGGAGTCTTTTTGAGAATGGGTCTAATCATAGCTCTATTGTGCACATAGCATGCAGTACTTATGGCTTCTGCCCAAAAGCTCTTAGGAAGGCCACTACACAAAAGCATAGTGTGGGCCATGTCCTCTAATGTTCTATTCATACGTTCCACGACACCATTTTGTTGTGGGGTTCGTGGTGCAGAAAAGTATGTCCTACACCATTCTCCCTACAATATTCTATAAAACGCTTGATTATCAAATTCGGTGCCATGATCCGTACGAATGGAAACTAACTTTTTATCATACTTGTTTTGGGCGAGCTTCATTAGTACTACAAACTCATCGAAAGTTTCATCTTTAGTAAATAGAAAGATAGGCCATACATACCTGGAGTAGTCGGCGACTAGGACGAATACGTACCTTGATCCACCGCGGCTTCTAACTTTCATAGGTCCACATAGATCCATGTGTACCAACTCAAGTGGACGCTTTGTACTTACTACTCTTTTCGGTTTGAATGAAGATCTAACTTGTTTACAACGGGCACATGAGTCACACATCTTTTCTTGTTCGAATTTGATTGAGGGAAGACCCTCAACTAAATCCCAAGACTTAAGTTTCTTTAAAATCGTTGGACTGATGTGTGCAAACCTCTTGTGCCATAAGCATGAATCATCCACAGTGACTTTCATGCACGTAAAGGAACTTGTAGTGACTTTGTTTAAATCAATCATATACACGTTCCGTTTACGTAGAACTTCTAAGATAACATTGCTAGTTCCTTCAACTATGATACGACAAACATTTGAATGAAAAACGACTTTGTTGCCTTTGTCACATAGTTGAGAGATACTTAGCAAGGTATGCTTAAGGCCATCTACCAGATAGACGTTATTGATAGCATGTGAAGAAGATATACCAATCTTACCTACACCGATTATGTTGCCCTTCTTGTTGTCTCCAAAGGTGACCTTGCCACCATTGAAGGGTTCTAGTGAAAGAATAAATTCTTGTTTCCAGTCATGTGCCTCGAACATCCACTGTCGAGATACCATAGATTATTTTCTTTCACTATTACCTGCAAGAGAATCAAATACAGCTTTTAGGTACCCACGCTAAGTTGGGTCCTTTGTGGTTAGTGACTCTATGTATTTGATCCTTCCTAACCCATACCTGTTTGACAATTCTTTTCTTTTTAGGATAGGGTTTGCTAGGTTTATTATATTGTTTGTTATTGTTGTGACGCACATTAGGTTTAAACGACTGCTTCTGATTCACATAAGATTTAGATTTTGAAGGTACAGATGTGTAATCGAAAGCCATGTCATAAAACCATCTAAACTCATTGTTTCTAATCTCATCACGTTGAGATTCAGGTTCAGATTCATTAACACTAGACACGTCACGTTCTTTCACAAAATCAGTTTGATTTTTGTTGTCATTAACATATTTAACACAATTGTTTTTAACATGACCGTTGTGACCACAATAATTGCAAATCAGATATTCTGAAAGATTGACGTACTTCCTTCTTCTGAAATCACGGTCAGAGGGAGTGGATTTGCATTTATCATGGTCTCTACGACTATAGCATTCATGACCAAGACCTTTCTTCATGTTATTGTTAGACTGTTCGGTAAGGAAGTCTAAGACCTTTTGACTTCCTTCCCACTTATCATGAACTTTTCGTGCATGTATGAGCAATTCCTTCAAAGACTGAATTTCTTTTTCACACGACGAATGATCTACATTCGAGTCTTTGGAGGGATTGTTCTTTTTGAAATTTTCACGAAAATCATTGAAACGTTTGTTCAAGATAAGTTTCTCCTCATTGTGTTGACTTTTGGCTTGGGAGAATTCCGCCTTCAAATCTTTCAATTGCTGAGAAAGAAAAGAGTTTACTTTCTCTTGATCAAGAATAACAACTTCCTTTGCCTTAGCTTGAGATTGTAAAAGCTCATTGACTTTCTTCAATTCTAAAGTTATAGCTTCATTAGCTATAACTTTGGCTTGAAGGTGCTTAATGTTGAGCTTCAACTCTGAGATTATAGCTTCATTAGCTATAACTTTAGACTCAAGAGCTTCTTTCTCAACATTGGTCTTGTCTGAAGTTATAGCTGAAGTTGCCATAACTTTAGACTTGAGCTTTTTAGCTTTGGCCTTTAGAAGTTGGTTTTCCTCAGCAATATCAAGAATTTGTTCTTTAAGATCTTTCAATTCTAGACTCTGCTCATGACAATGATCTAAGGCTTCTTCAAAATACTTAATTAAAGACTTACTTAATTAAAGACTTCTTAGATAAATTTTTAACTTGCTTTTTAAGTTCAAGATGACTAACCTCTTCGTCATCTTCTGAATCTGGTTCTGAATCTGAGTTGCCAACAAGACACATCTCGGATGCGCTTTCATTGTCACTGTCAGAAATTAGGTCAAGACTGACGTTGCTTAGACACAAGTTGGCGACTTCCTCTTCTTCTGATTCGTCATCCTCTGTGTCGAGATCTCCCCAGCCATAAGCCATCATTACTTGCTTGAATTCCTTCTTGGTTTTGTCTCGTTGATTTTTGTCTTTGATTTTCTTCCATGTGGGGCAGTCTTTGATCATGTGATCATTATCCCCACATTTGAAGCAACCACGCCTTGAAAGAGACCCTTTTGACTCAATTGGCTTCTTGTAAGATTTGTTGGTGTTGTTGTTAAACGTTTTCCCTTGTGGTTTGTTAAAGAACTTTTTCTTAAAACGTCTAGCAAATAACACTGTTTCATCTTCAAGATCCGAATCTTGTCTTTCACTAGATTCGGCTTGTAGAGCCACCTTCTTGCTATTACTATCATTTGCCGCATCTTCATCAAGAGTAATCTCATGAGCCATTAGGGTTCCAAGTAGCTCTTGATAGGATAGGTTAGATAGATCTTTACATTCCTCAATTACCGTCACCTTAGGTCTCCATCGTTTAGATAGACTTCTAAGGATCTTCCTGACAATTTCCTCGGAGTCAAAAGTTTTTCCAAGATTTTTCAATTCATTAATGATACTAGAGAAGCGAGTGGACATGCTGTCAAGCGATTCATTTTGTTCCATGGAGAACAGTTCGTATTTTCGCATAAGTAGAGCAATACGTTGCTTTTTGACAACAGTTGTCCCCTCATAGGCTAACTCTAGACCATCCCATATTTCCTTGGCAGTAGAACTAGATGAGAAACGATCAAATTCAGTATGAGTCATGCCGTTTTGCAACAAACTGATAGCCTTTGAATTTTTCTCAGCTTTCTTATAATCTGCCTTAACATAGTCATCTTCTTTCTTTTCGATGGTAGTGCCAGTAGCAGATCCAAGCATGATCTTATTAGGACCATTCTTAAAGATTAGCCAACACTCCCAATCGTTACCCTTTATGAAATGGGTCATCATATTTTTCCATAAACTGTAGTTCTTCCCATCGAATACGGGACACTTCAGATGTTTGGAATCCATTAAAATAAAAATAAATGCAGCGGAAAATAAATAAAATAAAAAGATAAATGGATCAGACTCCTTGCTGTAAGGCAATCAAGAGCACGAGGCTCTGATACCAATTGTAGAGTCTATTGATCGAATACAAAAGAGGGGGGGGGGGGGGAATTGAGTATTAAAAACTAGCCCCACTTTTTCGATTTATATGATATGTAATTAATTATTTGATCTTATAGATTAAAATCAACTAATTAATTAATCAAAGTAAGCACAAGTAACGAAATAACGAAAAGTAAAGAGAGGCACACGTGATTTTTGAAGTGGTTTAGTTTCACACGTTGAACCTAATCCACTTTCTCGATTAATAATTTTTAGTACCTGTCTCGGATTACAAAATTACCAAACCCACTCGTATAATCACCCTATGTTATACTCAAGGTGGATATCGCTAATACTCTATACGATCTTACGCTACTAAGAGTACCTATAACTCACACAGATTCCCGTTAACGAATTGTAAGCTTATAATGATGTACTATTATCCAATAACGTATTTCACTCAAGCGATTGATAATAATTGATGCACGACTCTTTTAAAAACAAACTCTAAAAATAATAAATATTTGCTCAAAGGTTTGCTTTAAAACGATTTTGGAAAATCAACACAAGTAAAATAATATGCCGTGTGAAGTGTAGTGTATTTCGTGTATCTGTCGTGTGTTTTACAATTTCTATGTGAAGGAGTATTTATAGTAGAAGAATCATAGTAGATCTAAAACCCTAGTATAATATTTAATAAAGATACTTATCTTTCCATAAAATAATATTTGCTTATCTTTTAGAAATATCTTTATCTCAAAATATTATTTGGTTTATCTTATAGAAATATATTTATCTTGATATCTCAAAATATTGTTGTAAAGATATAGTAGAATCCTAGATTAGGTAAACTAAGGAAACAACCTATGGAGGCCGAAATCCTCTAGCTCATGAAACCCTAGGAGGCACGCAACCCTAGGTGGCTCAATACTAGGTTTCCACGAAACCCTAGATGGCTCAAACACTAGGTGGGCTAATTAGGTTAACAACAAATTGAGATAGAATATATTAGAAACCCTAGGTAGCATGACAACCCATAAGTTGTATTACTAACCAATAGAATCTCATAAATATATGCTCTATTAAAATAATTGATAAATATAAAAATAAAACTCTTTCACTTTTGAAAACATTTCAAAACATTTTATTTCCAAAATCATGCATCAATATTTTATCATCCAAAGTCATAGGCTAAAGCTATAACTTTGAACATAAAATCGCTCGAATGGAATAGTTACCGAATGACGACCTATACTATCTAATCTTCACAAAGATCTTCAGTATACGAATCATCTCTTCATCTTGATCACAAAGACCCTCCATCTCGAGTCTTGTGTAGATTTATGTAGATCTTGTTTGAAGCGATTTTCCTTAAAGTTATGCCTGGTTAGCTATAACTTCCATGTTCACTTCCAAAGTGATTCCTGAAGTTGTTATAACTTTGTCTCACAGACTTTATCAAAGTTATGTCTAACTTTGATCTTTCTTCTCATAATTGTTGCTAGCTATAATAAGACTAAAGCACACAATTACACGCATATGATATATCGAGTAAAACATATATTATTACGTAAACACATGTCATTATCAAAACTATCAAATTGGTCCAACACGAGTAGTAAGTACAGAGCGTCCACTTGAGTTGGTACACATGGATCTATGTGGACCTATGAAAGTTAGAAGCCGCGGTGGATCAAGGTACGTATTCGTCCTAGTCGACGACTACTCCAGGTATGTATGGCCTATTTTTCTATTTACTAAAGATGAAACTTTCGATGAGTTTGTAGTACTAATGAAGCTCGCCCAAAACAAGTATGATAAAAAGTTAGTTTCCATTCGTACGGATCATGGCACCGAATTTGATAATCAAGCTTTTATAGAATATTGTAGGGAGAATGGTGTAGGACATAACTTTTCTGCACCACGAACCCCACAACAAAATGGTGTCGTGGAACGTATGAATAGAACATTAGAGGACATGGCCCGCACTATGCTTTTGTATAGTGGCCTTCCTAAAAGTTTCTGGGCAGAAGCCATTAGTACTGCATGCTATGTGCACAATAGAGCTATGATTAGACCAATTCTCAAAAAGACTCCCTATGAACTTTTAAGAGGGAGAAAACCCAATATAGCTCACCTTCGTTGCTTCGGGAGTAAATGTTTTGTCCATAATAATGGAAAAAGTAATTTGAGCAAATTTGATCCACGAAGTGACGAAGCTGTGTTTGTTGGCATAGAAGAAAGTGTTCATGTTGTATTTGATGAAGATAATATGCTTGAACAAGTTGAACAGAATGAAGAAGAGGACATGAATGATCCCGACTTTCGCCTCTCCAGAGATGACGTGCCAGAAAATAATGAAGAAGTTATTGAAGGAATCAATGATGAACTTGATAAATCCGCAAATGACCTTGAACAGAGAACTGAGACAATTGTTGATGATACGAATGTCTCTTCTCAAAACAAGGAAAAGGAAACTGAAGTTATAGCTGATGATGCTATAACTTTGAACCAGAACCAAGATAATGTAACTGAAGTTGTACCAACTTCAGCTATAACCCCAGAGTCCAACTCAGGGGAAACCAATCTTGATTCTGAATCATTTGAGGAAAATGAAAGTTCATCAGATGATGATGAGCCTAGAAACTCTAAGAAATGGAAATATAAGAGTTCTCATCCTATGGACAGTATCCTAGGAAGTTTGAATAAGGGAGTTCAAACAAGGCGAACATTAAATAACTTTTGTTCATTCTATTCTTTTCTGTCTACCATAGAGCCCACCAACATCAAAGAAGCTCTTGCAGAATCCGACTGGATTGTGGCTATGCAAGAGGAGCTTCAACAGTTCGAACGTAATAAAGTATGGCACCTAGTGCCACGACCTCCTAATCGAACTGTGATTGGTACTCGATGGGTATTCAGAAATAAATTGGATGATTCAGGAGTTATAGTTCGTAACAAAGCTCGATTGGTCGTTCAAGGTTATAATCAACAAGAAGGGATTGATTATGACGAGACATTCGCTCCAGTAGCAAGACTTGAAGCTATTCGCTTGCTCATCGCCTTCGCAGCCCACAAAGGAATGAAATTGTTCCAAATGGACGTTAAGACGGCATTTCTTAACGGTTATTTGGAAGAAGAGGTTTTTGTTGAACAACCTCCTGGATTTTTGAATAGCAAGTTTCAAAACCATGTTTTTAAACTCGATAAAGCTTTATATGGTTTGAAACAAGCGCCTAGGCTTGGTACGACAGATTATCTAAATTTTTATTACAAAACAATTTTAAAAGAGGATCTGTCGACAAAACCCTATTTTTAAAATCCGAGGGTTCTGATTTACTTGTTGCTCAAATTTATGTAGACGATATTATTTTTGGTTCTACTAACAATAAATTGTGCAAGTATTTTTCAGATCTTATGACCTCAGAATTTGAAATGAGCATGATGGGAGAATTGAAATTCTTCCTAGGACTGCAGATTCAACAAACCAAAGAAGGCATAAAGATTCACCAACAAAAATATGTCAAGGAGCTAATCAGAAAATTTGGTATGGAGAACGCTCATCCAATGGACACGCCTATGGTAACTGACAAAAAGTTGACCTTAGACGAAACTGGTAAGTCCGTAGATGAGACTACATATCGAGGTATGATTGGTTCTTTATTATATTTGACTGCAAGTAGGCCTGACATTATGTTCAGCGTATGTGTCTGTGCTAGATTTCAATCATGTCCTAAAGAATCTCATATGATTGCAGTTAAACGTATCTTGAGATATTTAATTGGTACATCTAATTTATATTTGTGGTATCCACTTGAGTGTAATTTCAATCTAGTAGGATATTCAGACGCAGATTATGCGGGATGTTCTTTAGATAGAAAAAGTACCTCTGGATTCGCTACTTTTGTTGGACCTTGCATAATAACGTGGGGCTCAAAGAAGCAAAATTCGGTTGCGTTGTCTACTGCAGAAGCCGAATATATCGCTGCAGGACTGGTATGTTCTCAACTACTTTGGTTAAAGCAACAACTATGTGATTATGGTGTTAATGTTGGTTGTATGCCTGTTTTCTGTGATAATACGAGTGCTATTGTTATTTCTAAGAACCCAGCTCAGCATTCTCGTACTAAGCATATAGACATTAGACATCATTTCTTGCGTGACCATGTAGAAAAGGGCAACATTAAACTCGAATTTTGTAGTACTGATGTTCAATGGGCTGACATTTTAACAAAGGCGTTAGCGAGAAGACGTTTTGAGATTTTGCGGTTGGAAATTGGTTTAATCGGTAGCAATTAAATTCATCTTATTTATTTTGTGAACCTGCGTGACTGGCTAGATTAAGACGAGATTATATGACTGTGTCCGCATATTTCATTGCTAGTATATTTGTGTTTAATATAATATATTTTACGTAAGTATCTTGCATATTTAGTGTTTTATGGAAATTGAATTATGAACCACTTATTTGCCAAAAATTTATCTTATTCACTTTCCTAATCAAACCAAAATTCTACCCATGCAATTCTTTTTGGCCGAAATTCTCAAATAAATATTACCAAAACTCTATCCTTACCATATCTCAACAAAAATAACCACCCAAGATTCTTTTCCTACCAAAATTCAAATTGAAAAAAAAAAAAAAAAAAAAGGAAAGACATCAAGTGTGACGGCACACCCATGTGCCTAAGTACAAAAGTAAAAACCTACCCTTACACAATCATAATTACTCTTACACCTATCACTTTTACCATCATAATTTCCCAACCAATTTTTTACTCACCCTTCTCCTTCCTCACGGTTCCCACACCCAAACAAAACACAAAATCATCCAAACCTTCAACCTTCAACAATGGCTTCCACTAGATCAAAACTTGCCAAAAACCCAAATCCTAAAACCCCCAAGCCAAGCATGCCTAAAAATACCTCTTCTCCTCCCACACAACAATCACCCAACCCAAACCAAACCGAGTCGGGTGCGGGTCTCGAGGGTACTAAGAGAAGACGGTTAAACAAAGGGAAAGGAAGACTCCAAGAAGACGCCACAAACGAAACCACTGACACGGTTTCCGAGGAGACCACACGGGTAACTCTTCGTGATTTTTCGCCGCAAGAAACATCTTTGGGAATTGATAAACTCCGTCTTACAAAAGACGAAAGAAAACTTGTGAACCGGGTTGCTCAATATGGAATACACGGTGGTCGGTATTATCCTAAGGCTTGGTGTGACAAGTATAGGGCTTTGGGATTCTTTTCGGATTTTCTGAATTTCCAAGAATGGGAAACGGTGGCTGAGTTTTCGGGTCCGGTGTATCCGATTGAGGTAATCCAGTTCTTTTCCTCTGTTTCTTTAGACAATGGAGTCTTGCATGCCGTCATAAATGGCCGTGCAGTTTCGTTTTCCGTGACGGACTTTTGTACTCTGTTTTTGGTTCCTGATGATGGAATCAAAATCAATCCGAGTACGTCATGGGAAGAACTGACGGACATGGCTAAGCTGGAGGTTAAGCAGTATTTTGATGTTGGGGCGACGGTGTCAAGTTGTGTGTTGGCGGGGAGTGTGTCCCCAAAACTGAAATTTCTGTTAAATTTTTTATGGAATACCGTGATTCCGCGACGGGGCGGACGTGATAAAATTGCTTGCTATGAGATGTTAGTCGTTAAGCATTGGTTGGAGGGAAATCGGGTTATTTTACCTTCTCTTGTTTTTAATCGTATTTCGCAAACCGCTTTCTCGGTGACCGAAGACAAATTTTACTCTACTCTTGACTTGCCGTATGTGATGTGGATGTCTCGGCTTTTTGAGTCAAAGGGAGTTGTTAATATGCAAAACTATGGGGTCGCGGTAAAGGATGAGATGTGTGATACGTTCTTGAAATTTATGAAGCTTGATGCTAATGGTCCGGAGTTGTTATTTTTAGTCAAAGGAGGTTCGGTTGGATTGTCTTCGGGTGGGGCTGATTTTTCTGTGATTGAATCCAAATTGGATATGTTCATTGGTAGTATTATGGAGCGCTTGGATGCGCAGGATAAGAAAATTGAGACGGTTTTGGACACGGTTGTTCAAGCCGTGGGCATGGGTTCCTTGAGCTCAACCCGTGACCAAGGTGGGTCGGGTGTGAGTCATGAAATGAGGACATGGATGGATGGTGTGGATGATCGCCTTGCTAAGTTGGAACGAAATATTATCGATTGTAAGCAAGAGGCGTATAGGCAAAGGGATAGGATGACATTCTTGGTGAGCCAAGGCGGGTCGTTGGTTAAGAGCGGGACGGAGATGCGTGAGGGAATGCGTACAATTTATGATGCGACGGAGGCTCTTTCATTGAAAGTCCGGAACTTTGATGTTTGCCTCACCGCTCAAGCTTCTCATGTATCAAATTGCCTTGACCGTCTTTCCACTCTTGAGTACCGCACTAGGCCCGGTTATGTCGATCCTAACAAAATCCGCCAACCCAAAATGCCTTGATTTTTCTATCCTTGGTTGTTTTAACTCTTAAACTACTAATCCTATTCGGCCCATTTGGCTTATTTTGACATTGTCTATTCGGCCCAATGGCAACTAACACTATATTTTGTGGTTTGTAGTTTAATCAACATTTTGCACTTTATTTTGCTTGATATATATCGTCTTATATTGCGTATTTTGCATATCTATTTCTTGCCTTGACATGTGTTATTCTAGTCGTTTCATGTCTTTGTTCTTGTCTTTTCAATGATGCCAAGAGGGGGAAGAAATGATATGATTTGAGTCTTTGCTTAAGCTTGCTCCTTGTCAAGACTCGTTATCTCTTAAATTCTCTCAAGCTATAACTTTGGCTAAGTTGTTTTGTTCTTGCGATCAAAGTTGCTATAACTTTGGAGTGCTTTGTTGAGGGGGAACCATACTTAGTCACTTTGTTAAGAGAAAATCATATGAGACTTGTCATCATCAAAAAGGGGGAATTTGTTGGACCAATTTCATAGTTTTGATAATGACATGGGTTTATGTAATAATATATGCTTTACTCGATATATCATATGCGTGTAATTGTGTGCTTTAGTCTTATTATAGCTAGCAACAATTATGAGATGAAAGATCAAAGTTAGGCATAACGTTGATAAAGTCTGTGAGACACAGTTATAACAACTTCAGGAATAACTTTGGAAGTGAACATGGAAGTTATAGCTAACCAGGCATAACTTTAAGGAAAATCGCTTCAAACAAGATCTACATAAATCTACACAAGACTCGAGATGGAGGGTCTGTGTGATCAAGATGAAGAGATGATCCGTATACTGAAGATCTTTGTGAAGATTAGATAGTATAGGTCGTCATTCGGTAACTATTCCATTCGAGAGATTTTATGTTCAAAAGTTATAGCTTTAGCCTCATATTTGAATGGGGATAAAGATATTGATGCATGATTTTGGAAATACAAGGTTTTGAATGTTTTCAAAAGTGAAAGATCTTGTGGTGTTCTTTTTATATTTAATCATTATTTCTAGAGAATATTTTAGTAGATTCTATTGGTTAGTAATACAACTTATGGGTTGTCATGCTACCTAGGGTTTCTAATATATTCTATCTCAATTTGTTGTTAACCTAATTAGCCCACCTAGTGGTTGAGCCATCTCGGGTTTCGTGAAACCTAGTTTGTGCCACCTAGGGATTCGTGCTCCTAGGGTTTCGTGAGCTATAGGATTCGGCCTCCATAGGTTTGTTTCCTTAGTTTACCTAATCTAGGATTCTACTATATCTTTACAACAATATTTTGAGATATCAAGATAAATATATTTCTATAAGATAACCCAAATAATATTTTGAGATAAAGATATTTCTAAAAGATAAGCAAATATATTTTATGGTAGATAAATATCTTTATTATATTAACTCAAGGGTTTAGATCTACTAAATAATATTCTTCTACTTCTAATCTCCTTCACATAGAAAATTGTAAAATACCCGACAATCACGAATACACCATATTCACAACGGGCATCTTTTAGCTTGTGTTGCATTTTTTCAAAATCGTTTTTAAGACACCTTTGAGCAATATTTATTATTTTTAGAGTTTTGTTTTTAAAAGCGTCCGGTGCATCAATTATTATCATCGCTTGAATGAAATACGTATATTATTGGATACTAGTATCCATCATTATAACTTACAATTTCTTTAACGGGAGCTGTGTGAGTTATATTGTACTTTCTTCTTATTAGCGTAAGATAGTATAGAGTATTTAGCGATACTCACCTGAGTTATATCATAGTGTTGATTATACGAGTGGGTTTGGTAATTTTTCGTAATCCGTAGAAAGGTACTAAAAATTATTACTCGAGAATAGTGGACGTAGGTTTCAACGTGTGAAACTGAACCACTTCAAAATAGTGTGCCTCTCTCTTTTATCTCTTTACTTTTCGTTATTTCGTTATTCGCGCTTACTTTGATTAATTAATTAGTTGATTTTAATTCATAAGATCAAATAATTAATTACATATCATATAAATCGAAAAAGTGGGGCTAGTTTTTTTAATACTCAATTCACCCCCGCGCCGCCCCCCCCCCCCCCTCTTTCGTATTCGATCAATAGACTCTACACCTATCCCAAACCTTAACAACTTAACCTGTCTTTTTATCATTTCCAATTTCCAAATACACCAATACCTGACCTCCGACTAACCGGACGCCGGCGCTACCTCCGTCAACCCAGCTGTCGGCGTCGCCAAACTGCGACCTACACAACACCTACCCGACCCTCTCTTTCTCCATCGCTACTTCGACTTCGTCTTATCGATCAACCTTGTGGCAGCCACACGAGCACGACCACCATCCAACGTTCTCCTTTCGACCACCTGGTGGCTACCATCACTTGACCTTCCCCCTTTACTCTATTGGTGTGGGTCGGGATCAAGTTGTGCCGATGAAAGGAAGTGAGAGAGATGTGGTGTTTAAAAGATTGTTGTGGTGAGGACGGCGAATAGAGTGGTTGTGCCGGCAATGTTGGTGAGGTGGTCATGGGAAATAATTGTCGGTTTGTTTTATAGAAGCATGTGAGTTCTTAGTTTGTGCATGTTTGAACTACTTCGATTTTCGATTATTGTAACTGTTAACTGATGCATTCGAATGAAATGTAGTCAAATTTCTGTTGTACCAAGGTCTGATTTTAAGAATTTGCTAGTTTTGATAACCAAAATTAACTATTTAAGACGATGTTTCAAGTCAGTCAATCCAATTACGGAGCTAAAGCTTTGTTGCGTGTTGAGTTCTCGTTGTGGTCAAGTTCAGAACTGATGTGTACTGATGTACTAGTGTTTTATTTACTGTATGATTAACTTGATGCAATAAAGAGTTACACTTTCATCAGAAGAGACTACTTAGACTTGTCGATTATATCATTAATGATAATCGATGCATTCGATTTACAAGAAAACACCACTGGTGTTTGTTCATGAAATTGAGACTTTTAATAGATTTTGATGTGATAGAATTTATATTGTACCAGAGGTCAGATTTTCGAAGTTGCTGGAGTTTTGATAGCTTTCAATAACTGTCAGGGAGAGGTATTTTTATGTGAGTTGAAATGTGATGACAAAGTCTAGCTAATGAGTGACTAGCTATAAGTATCTAGCAAGGAATGGTTATCTTGAGGAGTTATCTCTCACATTTTTCGGAATTCTTCTCGTTTATCTTGAGGAGTTAGCTAGATACACTCCTTTAAGTTGTTAGATACATATCTTTAGCTAGCTAGATACATATCTTTAGCTAGCTAGATACATTTATGTAAATTGCTAGATACATGCTTTTTAGCTAGCTAGATACACTCCTTTAAGTTGCTAGATACATATCTTTAGCTAGCTAGATACATTTCTGTAAATTGCTATATACATACGGAGTACCTTTTAACTAGCTAGATACACTCCTTTAAGTTGCTAGATACATTTCTTTAAATTCCTAGATACATACCTTTAGCTAGCTAAGATACAGTCATTTAGCTAGCAGGATACATTTTTTAAATTGCTAGATACATACCTATAGCTAGTTAGATACATTCCTTCAAACTGCTAGATACATATCTTTAGCTATCTAGATACACTTATTCAAATTGCTAGATACATACATCTAGCTAGATACGTACACTCCTTTACACGGCTCCAAATATATTTTTAGCTTACAAGATACAACCATTTAATGATACTAAAATAGAATTTGGATCACCAAAAGGAAATGACCTCCGACATCTCCACAAAAAAAATGAAAGGTAAAAGATTGTCCATTTAAGGTGAAGATGATTGTTTGAATTAGTTTGAGCGTTTGACCAATTAGCTAATGAGTAGCACAAAAAAGGCAGCTTGGATGCCATGATTACTCATTTACTCATTTAGTCTCAATTTCCCATGGATCCAAAACTACACCGTTTCATCTTCGATACTCCCTTACTCCTCTACTCTAAGTCTCCACACTTGATTAGTCCAGTCAGGACAAAAGCTCTCTCCTTACTCCAATGGCTTCCTCCTCCCTCCTCTTCACACCCCCACCACCCACAATCGACAAGAGGTTCAACAATTAATTGATGGCATGGACTAATGGAGAAAGCTCAGGGTAGCAGGCTTCAGATACACCAGCGATACCGATGACCACAAAGCAAAGAAAAAATTGAAGGCCAGGCTGCGGATCTAAAAAATCGACCAGTGGCGGTTAATCGGCGGTGAGGATCTTGTCGATGATGGCTTAGATTGAGCGCACAATACACATTCCGACTCAGAATATTCCGCAGAAGCATCTAATGCTCTTAGTGTTTCACAATTTTGCTTATAAATTAAAAATCTGGCATTTTTAATCACTAATTTCGTAAATTGATCCAAAAAATATAAAATACATAAGGGCGTGTTGAATTAGGGAAAACAACTAGCCGAAGGCAGACGGAGGTCAGCCGCGTTGTTAGGGTGGTCGGCGACTGCGACAGGAAGGTGGTGTTAGGTGAGTATAAGGGAGATCAAGAGTTTATGTTTGGGTTTGGAGAGATGAAGTTATATGAGTGGCTTACGGCTTGATTGAGCTACATATCTGATTTGATATAATGGTTGAAAGGTAGTTCGTACAGTTCGTACCAAACTCTAGTTCGCACGGGATCCCGCCCCTATATATATATATAGAATTAGGATCCGGTGAGAACCATTAAGATAATGAGAACCGTGAGAACTTCGCCTTACAAAATTTATTTTTAAAAAATAAGGACATTTTTGGGTTCGGCGTAGAATTTTATGGCTAGATAACATACATCTTGGTCAAAAAAATATAATTTACTGACGGAAATTGAGGTGAAATACGATTTATTAATTTTCATGCACCTAGTAGTCAGTTTCATGCATCTAACAATTTTCATGCACCTGATGCTCATTTTAATGCATCTAGAGCCCGTTATTTTCATGCACCTAGTAACTGTTTTCATGCATGTAGAAATTTTCGTGCATCTAGTGCTCGTTTTCACGCATTTAGAGTAATTTTAGTGTACAAATTGAATTTATGTACATTAAGTTCATTTTTTTAATATAATAAATAAATTTCGTTTAGTTACTGCAAGTATTTTGCTTGAATAAACTAAACTAATGGTAAATGATCCAACAAAACTTTCGAAACAAGATTTGGTGGAGATTTAGTGAGGGTTCTCACGGTTCTCATTATGTTAGTAGTTCTCACCTATATGTATATATATATATCTAAATATTATAATATATATATATATCTATATATATATATATCTCCTCTACACAATATATGTATATATATCTATATTATATATATATTATATATATACACATATATATGTATATATATATATATATATACATATATATGTATATATAGAATTAAGATCATGTGAGTCCACCCTATCTTTTTGAGTCCGTAAGTCCTAATATGAACCATTAGATCAAAGAGATCTAAGGGTTGATATAGCGCCCAGATAGTAAGGGTATTTTCGTCATTTGACAACTTGATATATATATCTTTACCTTCAATCAGTATTCATAATTTTCCATTCAATTTCTCTCTCTACTCTCTCTCTCTCTCTCTTTCTCTTTTTCTCCCCACGCTCTCTTTTATTCAACATCCTGCTCATCATTGTGAATCAATCTTTTCTTCTCAAGACTACACAATTTTATTTTATTCATCAACTATTATAATCTCAATGTCAGGTACTAATTCAATCTCTTATTTTTTTTTTTTCATAATTCTTAATTTTGCTCTTCTTTTAATATGTTCTTTTTATGTATTAACCTAAGTTATCCTTTTTCTCTTTTAATTAATTATTATTGAGTATGTTTTCTTTGAAATTTGAAAATTTATCAATTTTGCAATGAAGTATCAATGCCTAAGGATTAGTTCATCATTCCTTATATCGTTTTTAGTTTTTATTTACTTGTTTTCGTTTTATATAATTTATGTGAATTAATATCACACTGTATTCTTAAGAATATCACAGTCGTTTTAAATAATTTATGTGAATTAATATCACACGGTCTTCTTAAGAATATCACAATCGACACTATAT
>JAIUZE010013486.1:0-16437 GCA_022085475.1 Heliosperma pusillum
TTATTTAAATTACTTGTTTATCTTTCCGCAAATTCGAGGGTGTCACAGTTGGTATCAGAGCTATTTTGCTCCCGACGCACGTTGTGTACCCTAGTATAAATAACTTGACCTTAATAAAATAATAAACTTGTGAGATAGAATGGTAGGATGGGTAGATTAGGATTTATGTGGTAGTCTCTTTGTGCTTGCTAAATGATAAGTACTAATCTGTGTTTTCTTTTGCAAAGATGCCTCCGAGAGTTGACAACGCGATCCTAGCAGCTCTTCGGTATATTCAGAACCAGCAAAATACAGCAAAAATCATGCAGGACCAAATCCTATTCCTAATCCTATTCCCGACCGTGAGAGACCCGGAAGTTGTTCATGGGTTGCTTCACAACTATCTAGGAGCCAAGCCAAAACCTACGGTGGTGAGGTAGATCCCATTCAGCTTTCGGGGTGGTTACGTGAAATGGAGAAGAACTTTTCTCTTTATGTTGTTCTTGAGACGGATAAAGTCCGTCTTGCTTCCCACTTCTTAGTGAAGGAAGCTGATCAGTGGTGGACTCTTTCTGGTCCTACTGCTAAGTTGGAACCTGATTTCGGGTGGACTCGATTTCGTGAACTATTGGAGGCGAGGTTCTACCCGGATGAGTTGAGGCAGCAGAAGCTGAAGGAGTTCATGGACTTTAAACAGGGAGTTCTTTCGGTTCAGGAGTTCACAACCAAGTTCAATGAGTTGGCTCATTATGCCACTCGGCTTATTTCGAGGGAGGAAGATAAGGCTTTCTTTTACTTGGGAAAACTTTCTCCCCAGGTGAAGGGAAAGATCAGTAGGGGTTCTACTTCTTTTGTCTCTATTTACAATGATGCCCTATGGGCAGAGAGTTCTATTCGGGAGATTGCCGACGAGGCTCGTTCCTCGTATATTGCTCCTAATTCTTATGGCAAGAGACCATTATATCCTACATCTCGACCTTCCTTTTCTCCCTCTTTTCCAAACAAGAGGAGGAACTTTCAGAGTGGACCAGCAAATCCGAGTAACCGTCCATTCTTCCCGAGCAACAACAACGATCTTAAGGGTCGTATCTGCTTTCGGTGCAAGATGCCTATGCATCCGGGTATTGGCTGTTTTAACAAGCCACTTGTGTGCTTTAACTGTCAGAAGCCGGGACACAGGTTTAATGAGTGTCCTGATAAGAAGAAGACGGTTTCTACACCAGTTATTTCTGGGAGACCTAAGGGTCGGATTTTTATCATGAGCCGAGCTGAGGCCGATGCTCAACCTGACATAGTGACGCGTATGTTCTCAATTTATGAATTTCCGTGTTTAATTTTATTTGATACGGGAGCTTCCTTGTCCTTTATTTCAATGAGACTATCCGATAAACTACCTATCAAAGCTTCAGTCGGAGAAAGTACTCCTATATCTTTACCGTCCGGAGATGTATTTTCATGCTCTTATCTTCATTCGGACATTCCTGTATCGATAAACGGATCTACTTTTCCGGCAAATCTTCTTCGGTTCCCTCTTGAAGAGTTCGATATCATTTTAGGCATGGATTGGTTATCTACTTATCATGCTCGATTTGAATGCCGTGATCAAAAGATTATTCTTAAAAGTCCTTTGGGTACTCGTATATCTTATCAAGGAGTTAGAAAGCAAGCTAGTGTGAAGTTAATCTCAGCTATGAAAATGATGAGTGTTTTGAAGACGGGTCATCAAGCGTTTCTATGTGTAGTGACTACTTCTGATTCTTCTCTTCCTTCTTTGAAGGATGTTCCTATTGTTTGTGAATATCCAGATGTATTTCCCGATGAATTACCCGGGATTCCTCCTGAAAGAGATGTGGAATTTTCCATTGATCTAGTTCCTGGAACTGGACCAATTGCTAAAGCTCCTTATCGTATGGCTCCTTCTGAATTGAAAGAGTTGAGAATTCAGCTTGATGATTTGATTGAGAAAGGCTTTATTAGGCCTAGTGCTTCTCCTTGGGGTGCGCCCGTGCTCTTTGTCAAAAAGAAAGACGGTTCTATGCGAATGTGCATTGATTATCGTGAGTTGAACCGCGTCACCAAAAACAAATATCCTCTTCCGCGTATTAATGATCTCTTTGACCAGTTACGTGGTGCTTCAACTTTTTCAAAGATTGATCTAAGATCGGGTTATCATCAAATTCCCGTTCGTGAAGAAGATATTCCCAAAACTGCTTTCAGCTCGAGGTATGGTCATTTCGAATTTAATGTGATGCCATTCGGTTTGACTAACGCTCCAGCAATATTCATGGATCAAATGAATCGTACCTTCAGGGAGTACCTCGATAAATGTGTGGTGGTATTTATTGATGATATTTTGATCTTTTCTAAATATAAAGAAGAACATGCCGATCACCTTCGAACCATTTTGGGTGTTCTTCGACACCAAAAGTGGTATGCTAAGTTCTCCAAATGTGAATTCTGGTTGCCCGAGGTATCTTTCTTTGGTCATGTCATTTCAAAAGACGGTGTTATGGTCGATCCAGCTAAAATTGAGGCCGTGGTAGAATGGAAGAGTCCGAAAAATGTGTCCGAGATTCGGAGTTTCCTTGGTTTAGCGGGTTATTATCGTCGGTTTGTGAAAGATTTCTCAAAGTTAGCAAGACCGATGACTCAATTGCTAAAGAAGGAAGCAAAGTATATCTGGACCGATGAATGTGAAATTGCCTTCTTGGAATTAAAGAAGAGATTGACTACCGCACCGGTGTTGCTTTACCAGATGATGAAGAGGATTATGATGTCTATTGTGATGCTTCTAAGCATGGTTGCGGATGGTCTTGATGCAGAATAGAAAAGTATTGCATATGCTTCTCGAAAATCAGGGTTCATGAAGTGAATTACCCGACTCATGATCTGGAGTTAGCAGCTGTGGTACATGCCTTGAAAACTTGGAGACACTATCTTATCGGAGTTCATTGTCGAATATATACCGATCATAAGAGCTTGAGGTGCATTTTTACTCAGAAAGAGTTGAACATGAGGAAGAGAAGATGGTTAGAGTTGGTGAATGATTATGATGCTGAGTTGATTTATCATGAGGGAAAAGCAAATGTTGTGGCAGATGCTTTGAGTAGAAAGACTAGTCATTCATTTAATGCTCTTGGTACTTTACCCGATGAACTAGTAACCGAATTCCAGAAGCTTCAGATACAGTTTGTTGGGAAGGGATTTGATTATCTTGGTGCTTTGACTGCGGAACCTGATTTCTATCGAGAGATTCGTACTCATCTACCGGAGGATGCTACTTTCATCGCCATACGAGCAAAAATACTACTTGGGCAAGCTAAGGATTGTGTGGTGGATAATGATGGCTACCTTCGTTACCATGGTCGAATGTAGTTCCGAGAAGTGCCGAGTTGAGGAAGAGAATACTTGATGAAGCTCACCTTTCTCCTTATTCTATTCATCCGGGTGGCGACAAAATGTATAAAGATTTGATACCACAATTCTGGTGGCCTAGGATGAAGATTGAAGTGAAGGAGTATGTTAGTAGATGTCTTACTTGTCAGAAGGTGAAGATCGAACATCAAAGACCCGGAGGTTTGCTGCAGCCTTTGGAGATTCCTCTGTGGAAATGGGAGTCTATTTCTATGGACTTCGTGATGGCTTTACCTACTACTTCTAGTGGAAAGAATGCCATCTGGGTTATTGTGGACCGTCTGACGAAGTGTGCGAGATTCATACCTATCAATGAATCTTGGAGGATAGAGGCTTTAGCTGTTGCCTATGTGAAAGAGATAGTACGCTACCACGGAGTTCCTAAAGATATAGTTTCAGATCGTGACCCGAGATTTGGTTCCCGATTCTGGACGGCGTTGCAAGAAGCCATGGGTAGTAAATTGTTGATGAGCACCGCTTTTCATGCCGCTACAGATGGTCAGACCGAGAGAACGATCCAAACCTTGGAAGATCTTCTTCGATCGTGTGCTTTAGACTTTCATGCATCTTGGGAGAAGAGTTTGCCTTTGGTGGCATTTTCTTATAACAACAGTTATCATGCATCTATCAAGATGTCACCTTATGAGGCTTTATACGGTAGGAAATGCCGTAGTCCGGTTTGTTGGGATCAAGTGCAAGATGATCATATGTTGAGTCCCGGCATCGTGACCGAAACAATTGATCAAGTTCAAGTCATTCGAGAACGAATGAAAGCCGCTCAAGATAGACAGAAATCCTATGCCGATGTTCGTCGTCGACCGCTTGAATTTGATGTTGAAGACCGTGTATTCCTTAAAGTGTCACCAATGAAAGGAGTGAAACGGGTTGGAGTGAAAGGGAAGTTGAGTCCTAAATATATTGGACCGTTTCGTGTGTCTTAAAAGAGTTGGTCCTGTTGCTTATCGTCTGGAATTCCCTCCGAACTTGAACAAAGTTCATGATGTGTTCCATGTTTCTCAGTTGAAGAAGTATATCAGTGATCCGAGTCATATTATTCAAGAAGAAGTGTTGGACTTGGAACCTAATTTGGCTTTGGAAGAAAGGCCGATTCGTATACTTGAAAGGGCTAACAAACACCTCCGAAACAAGGTGGTGCCTTTAGTTCGTATCCTTTGGCGTTGTGGAAACGTCGAATCAGAAACTTGGGAACCCGAAGCTAAAATATTAGCTAAATATCCCGAACTCTTTGCTTGAGGTAAATTTCCTTCTTTCTTTCCTCTTTCTATTCGATTTAACCGTTCGAAGATTACGTTCCTTCTATCGATATTCTTGACTGCTGACGAGAACCTGCCGTTCCGTAGATAAGATCCTATATTGTATTACAATTATATTTTAACAGTTTGGAAATAGACCTACATATATGTTACGTTCCTTCTTCTAAGTTTCGAGGACGAAACTTTTTAAAAGGAGGGGTGATTGTAACAACCCGAAAAATACCAATTTTTCTAGTAAAAATATTTACTAACACTTTTCAGTAGAACTTAAGTTTTTAAAATAGAAATTTTTGTTCCGAGTCTTATTTTGAAATTCCGCGTTCATATTTGGAATTTCTGAGAGATTTCATGAAAAGACCGTTTTTAGTCATCTTTGACTTTTCTTGACTTTTTAAGTCGACTTTGACTTCCGTTGACTTTTCCCGACTCGCCTTGCAAGTTTGAAGACCGAAATTTTATTTAAAAAAAATAATATTTTTGATTTATTTTTATAAAGATTTATTAAGATTTATCATAATTTAATAAAATTATTTTGAATTTATTCGGAATTTAAAGAATAACTTTTACGGTTTTAAACCGAACGTCATTTAACTATTCACGACTCATCGTAACTCCCGTAACAAACTCGAAACTCGACTTTGGCATGAGTCACGCGGCCATGTCATCGTTTTCCACTCACTTTAGATATTTTAATTCTTTCGATTAAACTAATACAGATATCTTAGATATTTGTTACTTTATCGATCCGTCAACGGAAGATTACGCAAATCGAGAAAAATCAGACCCGATATCACCTATCCCACACGGCTCTCTTTCCCCTCTAATAGACCTTGATATTTTCATTACTTTTGAGTAATATATCATAATATCTAGATATTATTTCACTTTATCGATCAGTTAACGAAAATTACGCAAAACGATCGAAATCAGATCCGTCTTCTCATCATTTCACACGGCTCATAAGTCCTCTAATAGGACTAGATATTTGTCTTTCTTTTGATTATTAATAACATAATATCTTGGTATTTGGAGTAATTAACTTTATCGTTAATTATATTTAATCGTTTACCGTAAAATAATTATTAAACGCGAGTCAATTACGTAACAACAATTTCAAAACCCGACATCTTTATTTGTCTATATTTACACGGCTCATCCTACCATCATTACTCACTAACAACTTTTCATTTTACAATAAATCAAATAAAGATCAAAATATCGATTTCTTTAATCGTTCTTCGTGTTCTTCGTCGTTCATCATTTGTTCTTCATCGTTTTTGAGCAAAACCTTCATAAAATCTTCGTTTCTTAATTAAATCCATCCTAATTTATATTTCTAGACTCTCCTCTTCGCTCCTCATCTTCACGTACGGTTATATTTCAATTCCGTCAAGATCGTTTTCAACACTTTAATTATGGAAATTCATATTTTTAGTTCTAATAATGGTTTCTTGTTATTTCTTATAGGGGAAGATTTTGAAGACGAGTTTGGAGACTCGTATATTTTGGGTGAAGAGTAGTAGGAGGGTTTCTTATATTATACTTCTTATTATTATTTTGGTGCTAAGTGTTTTGCTAGCTAAGGTAACAATTCCGTTTTACTCGACGAATTAATGTCACATAGCTTTTGTTTTGGTTCATGTTATGGTTTTTATGGTTCTAGTTAGTAACATAGCTTTAACCTTTGTTTCTTTAGTTTTTGGTTCATCTTTGTTTTAGTTCAGGTTTTTATGATTTATGGAATTTTTGGTAGTAATATGATAAGGAGTTGTTTTTATTATGTTGTATGAATTTTTATGATTTTCCATAAAGTTATGATTTTTAGGTTGGGTGGAAATTTTAATATGTTTAGTGTTCTTGGTGAATTTTGATGATTTTCCATAAGTATGATTTTTATGATTTTGTATTAATTTATAATATGTTTAGTGTTCTTGGTAAATTTTGATGATTTTCCATAAGTTATGATTTTTATGATTTTGTATGAATTTATAATAGGTTTAGTGTTCTTGGTAAATTTTGATGATTTTCCATAAGTTATGATTTTTATGTTTTTGTATGAATTTATAATATGTTTAGGGTTCTTGATGAATTTTGATGATTTTTATTAAGTTATGATTTTTATGTTGTTTAGGAAATTTTTCATATGTTAGTGTTCTTGATGAATTTGGGTGATTGTTCATAATAATGATTTTGTATGGATGTTGTTAAAAATGGTTGTTTGAGAATTAAAACATGTTGGAAGTAATTTGATGTTGTTTGTTGGTTGAACCGTGGGCATGGCAGTGAACCGGACCAACCAGACCGGTCCAGGCCGGTTCAGACCCGGTCTGGGTTGGTCCATGGTGGGTCCGGGTTTTGGTCTGTGGGTTGTGTCGATGTTTGATTGTTATGTTGTTGTTTTGACGGGTTTTAATTATGTTAAGCATGCGGGAAATAATTAGAAACGGTTTTTAGTAAAACCGTTAAAAAGGCCAAAACAGCCCATTTTGCCCAAAACAGGCCGTGGGGCCCATCCAGGCCCATGTGGGGTCCGGCCCAACTCAGCCCGTGGGTCCCACTTTGGGACTTGTGACGGTTTTTGAGTTATCGTCATTTTTATCGTGTTTGGTAATATTTAGCAAGTGGGAAATGTTAATAAGTAAAATATTTAATTAAAAAGGTTTTTCATAAATTATTATTTCTCACATGTTAGAAATTATAAGACGAGGTCGTAGTTTAATTGGTTATCATTTAAGTCAAGCGGGTTTTGGGGTATAATATGATAATTCACATGTTAGAAGTAGTAATAAAATAACATGTAATGAATATGTTGATTTTATGTCTATGTGATACAGACTCTGCTTCTAGCCGGTTTGATCCAACGGGTTTGGTCAAACTAAGATCTAGTCAGCCCCGATTTGACTGATGACCCGTCGCGGGACTCGGGTCGGGGATTTGTCTTCAAGTATGGTTGTATTTAATTAATGAATTAGCCTTAGTAGATTTGAGGCGATATGATATTTGATTATTATTGATATGCAATTAGTCACATGATAGGATGTTTTTCCCGTGACTGTTTTATTATATGGTTGGTGTCGTGTTGACTAAGGACCCATAGAGAATTATGAGTATATGGCGTCTTGACCATGCTAATTCTAAATGAGTAGCTTGGACCACGACATTGATAGGCCGTACTATCTTTAACGAGCATACGGAGTTTGTCGCTTGATAGCGTTTGTGTCTCGGCTTGGTGGGTTTATATCCAAGTCGGGGCATGGCTGCCTGATCCGTTTTGGGACTGGAGTCAGCTTAAGTACTAGCCCTCTCTGCTTAGGGGGTCGCCTAGTAGAGTTTCTCGTGTACGGTTATGTCATGAGACGGGGAATGGAAAAGCTGTTGTCGCTAGGTCTGATCAGTCTAGGACTAGGATGTTTTCCTACCTTGTGGTATAGCCTCGAGTTACAGAAGTCGACTATCGATGGTCCTAAGAACTTATGCCTGTTTGTAGAAGTATTGGTCTTTCATGTTTGTATGATTCTATGAATCTTAGAAGGTGAGATGCAAGCCGGCTAAGGTTGATAGAGTTTGGATTACCGATTGTTAACTGATTCACATGATTACGTGTTGAGTAGGGTTTGAGTGTATCAGGGCCATGTTACATGGTAACCGCTGAGCCAGCATACCAGCTTCCCTACCTCGAGTTATATTTTATTATCGGATTCACATGATAGCTTTCATATGATAGGTTATATGTTAGTTAATTGTTTCATAACATGAAAAGCATATCATATATGTTAAGGTTTTGTATTTCCCATATACATTGCTTTTATGTTATTCATGTTTAATTAAAATCGACATTTCGTGGCTGGGAGAACTCGGAGTTACTCCCCACTGACTGTGGCTTCCGTGGTTATATTTAATGCGGTCGAACAGGTGGTGATGCATATTTGGGGTACATTGACGAGCTAGCGAGCGAAGTATTTACCTTGGACCTATATTCGGTTCTTAGATTGTATATTATTATACACTCTTTTTATTTCCGTATTTATACGGGAGATATGTCTTCCGTCTTGTATATTTATTTTGTATAATATTATTTCCGTTTCGTAATGACCTTTTTTATTTACGACACCTTCGTTATGTATTATTATCTTTTATGTATTTAAATAATTTTTTTTTTTCTTTCCGCAAATTTGAGGGTGTCACATTATGGGTTATGCTCGAGTTGCCAGTAGTAGACGGCCATGGGTAACACCCTCAATATGGTCTAAAAATCACACCCTTTATTTAACATAAACTGACCGAGCAGGAAACTTGTAGCCCCTTGCTGAGGCTAGTTCTATTTAAGCCAATATAATATTATATGTCCTCTAAAAGTACTTTTTTCTTCTTGTAGGTTGCAGATTCTGCTATGTGTCTAAGTTTGCTGGATTTGTTCATTAATCAATTGTCAGGCTAGTTAGTGGTAATCTAAATATGTATATTTTACGTATTGAATGAACTTCCGTTTACTTGTAAGTTTTTACTTGTCTTGTAGAAATGCATTTTTCGTTTGTTCTCTTCTGTGGATTTGTTGGCGTGAATCTTCTCAGTCCCGTCATGCACAATCTCTGGATATGGAGGGTATGTATATGCTTGTCACATTTGTTTGTGGCCACTTCGTGAGAGTAATGTTAAATTTGTTCGATCCACTAATTATTCGCTGTTATGACAGGGTACTGGAAATGCAAACTTTTATTTTGCAACCGCCATAGCTTATGCCGCACTCCAGGTTTATTTCTGTGGGAAATATCGGTATACATCCCTTTAAAATTTTCGGATTATAATGAAATTATAACTATATGAATATCTAGTCATAAATGAAATTGCATAATAAAACATGAGATTAAGAAATAACCTTTGGTCCTAGTAAAAGGCCTAAGAACAAATACCAAAGTAGGTATTCTCTTAATCGTTACACCCAAGATGGTTCAAGAAATGCCTTCGTCGTGCTAGAACAAATACCCAAAATTACTTTTAATTTTGTGCGTATAATGATGATGAATATGAAGAAGAATAATAGAGTTCAAAATAAGAATTTTTCTTCTCCTTTTTCTTTTGTGTGTGCCGTGAGATCTAGTAGCCATTAGGGTTAGTTGAAAAACTTCTTTTTCTTCCCTATATGTGCCGTGAGGTTTTTAGGAAAGAAGAAAACCCTAGTTTCCTTATTTCACTCAACCTCTATTAGGTGGTAAGCATCTCATTTATTATGTACATAATATAATATGTATTAATTATTACTAGCAATGGACCGTTACATAAACCGAGTAATGCCGGACCAATACACTATAATAATATCGTGTAATACATATCCGCCAACTTAAATATAACAGTTTATATTTAGTTTAGACCAACATTATATACATTAATTAAATATAACATTTTATATTCAATTACCAGCTTACATTATTTAATCGTTATTAAATAATCGTATCATCATCATCACATTGACTAACCTTTTAGTCAAATACATCGACTAACCCTTTAGTCATTTAATAAGGCATCAATATGATTATTTTCTCAAATAATCACATCTCTCAAACACATCCTTTAGGTGTGACTTTTAGGGATCAGTTGATCACCGCCATATGTATGACAATAACGTCAAACTTATCTAGCAAGCCAACCGTTATCGATAAACGTTAATCAACTGATTATAATACAAAGGATACCCTGTGAACCTTAGCTGTTATCACACTAACTGTGGAGGACACTAGCTCCAACAATCTCCCACTTGTCCTTACAAGTGTATGGGCGATAACCAATTCTCATATCCTTAAATTTCTCCCACTCAATGTAAAACAATTTGCAAAGTCCGCATTCACAAAGGTCGTATTTTACAAGTGATCAGTATCAAGAGTGATTTTCCCGACTAGAGAGTAACTCAACTGATAAACGAATCATTATTCGAGCATGGCCATGCATTTCAGTTACTACTCCTCGAGTGGCCCTGAGAAATAACAAAACCTGATAAAGGGGTGGATATTTTCCTCAACTCGAATCCTGCAGATGTAAGCACAGTATGAAATGACCCAGTAAAAATCTGCTTGGCCTCCTGTTACGGTCGACCGTGAGAAAGAAACCAAAGTCACCCAAAAACTGCCTTAATCTCAAGAGACAGGCGATAGTCAAAAGAATCGACTCTAGGAACACTATGGACGTCCAAGCCACGACCTGGCACCGAATGTTGTTAAACATATAGGACTCCATAACGTCGTCACGAATTACAATGTCCTACGAGGTATCCTTATAACTCGTATTTGTGATCGATTAGTCAACAGTTTGACTTATGGCTCGTTGAACCCACCATCAATCGACTCAACAATATAATAGCCAGAGTTATCAGCTCATGTAGGCGATTACGGACCAAAACACATATAATGTTATTCAGTTCACTTTGTGGTGTGCAATGTTGTCCATACAATCCACATGAAAAACAAAATATGAAAACAATACGATGAAGTTATTATTAGTATATGAAAAAGATGTATCTAATTCATACAAACAGCTAATACAACTCAGGAACACGTTTAATTCCCATGGAAGTAACGTGCCCTACATGCTTATCATGTCTTAACGGTTTAGTGAGAGGATCTGTTATGTTATCATCCGTAGCAATCTTGTCTATCACTATCTTCTTTTGCTCCACGTAATCTCTGATCATGTGAGCCTTCCGAAGTACATGTCTAGATTTGTTGCTAGACCTAGGCTCCTTAGCCTGAAAGATGGCACCACTATTATCACAATAGATGGTGATCGGGTCATTCGAACTAGGAATTATGGCAAGTCCTTGTAAGAATTGACGCATCCATATAGCTTCCTTTGCAGCCTCTGAAGCGGCATAGTACTCGGACTCAGTCGTAGAATCTGCTATAACACTATGCTTGGAGCTTTTCCAGCAAACCGCAGCGCCATTAAGAGTAAATACGAATCCAGACTGAGATTTTGAGTCATCCCGATCCGATTGGAAGCTAGCATCTGCGTAACCGGTTGCGCAAAGCTCAGTCTCTCCACCATAAGTCAATACCCAATCCTTAGTCCTCCGTAGGTACTTAAGGATATTTTTAACAGTCATCCAGTGTGTTTCGCCTGGATTGCCTTGGTACCGACAGATCATACTCAAAGCATATGCCACGTCTGGACGTGTGCATATCATGGCATACATGATCGATCCTATAGCTGATGCATAAGGAATTTGACTCATGCGCTCGACCTCTTCAGATGTCTTGGGTGCCTGAGCTTTACTCAAATGCATCCCAGACGTCATTGGAAGATACCCCTTCTTGGAGTTGGTCATGCTGAACCTTTCAAGAATCTTATCTATATAAGACTCCTGACTGAGTGATAACATCCGTCGTGATCTATCTCTGTAGATACGGATTCCCAATATGCGCTGTGCCTCGCCCAGATCTTTCATCTGGAAATGGTTCTTTAACCATACCTTAACAGAAGATAAGAGAGGAATATCATTCCCTATCAAGAGTATGTCATCGACATACAATATCAAGAAAACGATTTTAATCCCACTCGACTTGACATATAAGCATGGTTCCTCAACTGATCGAGTGAAACCATTATCTTTTATGACTTGGTCGAAACGATGATTCCAACTCCGAAAAGCTTGCTTAAGTCCATAAATGGAACGCTTAAGCTTGCACACTTTCTTAGGATTTTTAAGGTCAATTAAACCTTCGGGTTTTACCATGTACAACTCCTCCTCCAAATAACCGTTTAAGAAGGCGGTTTTCACTTCCATCTGCCAAATTTCATAGTCATGAAAAGCGGCAATCGCTAAGATTATCCGAATGGAACGTAGCATGACTACGGGTGCAAAAATTTCATCATAATGCAATCCTTGCACTTGAGTGAAACCTTTTGCCACTAGTCGTGCCTTATAGGTATCTGGTTGTCCCTCTACGGAATGCTTTATCTTGTAAAGCCATTTGCACTGAAGAGGCCGAACCTTATCAGGCAAATCAACTAGATCTCATACGTCATTCTCATACATAGAGTCCATCTCGGATTGCATGGCCTCAAGCCATAGCTTTGAGTCAGAACAGGTCATGGCTCCTTTATAGGTAGCGGGTTCGTTACTCTCTAGGAGCAAAACATCGTCTCTATCGTGCTCCTCGACCATACCAATGTATCTGTCTGAAGGTATGGAGACTCTACCCGACCTTCTAGGTTCCTCAGGAATATTAACCGCAGCAGAAGATGAAGGAACATCTTCCTCCATCGGTTGCTTGGTTGTTGGTTCTTGAATCTCCGACAGTTCGAAGGTTCTATCACTCGTCTTGTTTCTCGAGAAATTCTTTCTCTAGAAACTTCGCACTAGCCGCAACAAAAACACGTTGTTCGGTAGGCGAATAAAAGTAATGACCAAACATTCCTTTTGGATAACCAATAAAGTATGTCTTGACCGATCGCGGGCCGAGCTTATCCTCGTGTCTCCACTTGACATAAGCCTCGCAGCCCCAAACCCGAATAAAGGACAAGTTAGGGACTGTTCCCTTCCATGGAGTCTTGTCAACAGCTTTAGACGGACTTCGGTTAAGTATAAGAGCAGATGACAAAAGAGCATAGCCCCACAATGAATCAGGCACTACCGTGTGACTCATCATGGATCGAACCATATCAAGTAATGTTCGATTTCTCCGTTCGGACACACCATTTAATTGAGGTGTTCCAGGTGGAGTTAACTGTAGTACTACACCACAGTTTTAAGGTGTTGATCAAACTCATTCGAAAGATATTCGCCACCACGATCTGAACGTAGTGCTTTAATCTTTCTACCCAGCTGGTTTTCAACCTTATTCTGGTATTCCTTGAACTTATCAAAGGACTCACTTTTGTGCTTCATTAAGTAGAAATATCCATATCTACTCAAATCGTCCGTGAAAGTGATAAAATATCTATAGCAATCTCTAGCGTTGATTGACATAGGTCCACACACATCAGTATGTATGAGTCCTAATAGGTCAGCAGCGCGCATTCCAACACCTTTGAAGGAAATTCGAGTCATTTTGCCTATGAGACATGATTCACACGTGCCAAATGATGCATAGTCAAATGGGGAGGTAGTCCAATTGTCAATGAGCTTCTTCACGCGTTTTTCATTTATGTGTCCCATACGACAATGCCATAGAAAGGTTTGATCTTTGTCACCAACTTTTACCTTTTTATTACTCACATGCAATATATCTGTGGTTTGATCTAAAACATATATCTCATTCATGGAAACTGCTTTACCATAAATCATTTCGTTAAAGGAGAAAATACAGCTATTATCCTTTATTACAAATGAAAAACCGTTTTTATCGTGAACGGAAACTGAAATAATGTTTTTAGATAAACTGGGTACATAGTAACAGTTATTTAAAAATAACTCAAATCCACTTGGGAGTTGGATTACATATGTTCCCACTGAAACGGCAGCTACTCTTGCTCCATTTCCCACTCGCAGGTCCACATCACCCTTTTTGAGAGTTTTGATGTTTCTTAGGCCCTGCAAATGATTACACAGATGATAACCACAACCAGTATCAAGTACCCAAGTTCCGAAACTTGCATGGTTAATCTCAATCATATGAATAAAAGAAGACATACCAACAGAAGTGACGCGGCCTGCTTTTATGTCTTCAGCATACACGGGACAGTTCCGACTCCAATGCCCAGTCTTGTGGCAATGGTGGCACTCCATGTTTTCTTTGCTCTTTGTCTTGCCTTGTGAGCTACTGCTAGTCTCACCAAGCCCACTCTTGCCCTTTCCTGGCTTCTTGAACTTCGGCTTCCCTACAGCTAGGTCGGCCTGAGCCTTGCCCTTACCCTTACCCTTGTTTGCAATCATGAGAACGTCCTGCTTCAGGCTCCCACTCAATTCCAGATCCTTCTCAGTCTGTATGAGAAGTGAGTGTAGCTGATGAGGATTTCTCTTCAAATCATTCATATAGTAATTTGCCCTGAATTGGGCAAAACCATCATGAAGTGAATGAAGCATGCGGTCAATGACCACGCTCTCTTTGATTTTGCAATCAAGTGCCTCCAGTTTTTCAAGATTCTCAATCATATCGAGAATGTGTGGGCTAACCGGTTGGCCCTTCTGGAGTTTCGCTTCAAAGAAGCGAGTGGTAAGCTCATACATAACGATCTGCGGTGCTTTTGAGAACTCGTTAGTGAGCGTGGTGAAAATCTTGTTTGCACCTTGGGCAATGAATCGTCTTTGCAAATTGGATTTCATTGAAAAGATGAGTACGTTCTTTATCGCACCCGCCTCCATTACGAAATCACTATAAGCAAGTGATTCATTGGCTCCTACATTGGGGCCTGGGTTAGGCGGTAGTGGCTCAGTCAAGTACTTGAGCTTACCGTCAGCTATGGCAGCATTCTGTAATGAAGCCTCCCAGTCCGCAAAGTTGGACCCGTTATTCTTCAGTCGCGTGTACTGATTCATGTTGTCCATGAACATCTTAAGCCAGGATTCGCGTGCGAGCGTGGCACTTGGCATAGGGGCATCAACATGTCCAGCCATTTGTTATAACAGTTTTATCGATATAAATGAATGCTACACTGCGAAAAAGGAGATAAAACATAATAAGCATTTTCATCGTTTTAATTAATTCTAATGCAAAACCGATTAATGCGAAGACTCTTGCATTTATACAATTGACCTCCCTCAAGTATTATATAAATGATCCCAAGACTCAATTTCTGTAAATTGATAAGCCAACTTCTTGGCTAATTCTACTTTTAGAATTCCTGGTGGATAAATTTCTGTAAATTCTATCTTTCGTCATTCATAATCACGAGATATTACTCGTACTATAATGTTGAGGTAAAAAAGGTCAACACATACTACTTACCCAACGTAGAAGGGGTCATATGGAGAGTAAGGTCCTATATGCCTACCGACGAAGAAGGGATTCATAGCAGTTTTCCCTATAAAGACTAATCTCAATTTTAGATTTTAAGAGGAAGGTCCATCAGCTTTAATTTTATTCATTTAAGTGAACGAATGATCTAGCATTTTGAGAATGAATAATTTAAGATGATAGCTTATAGAATTGTGAGTGACATCTGGATGTCCATGATAATTAACATACAATGTATATGAGTCAATTTTCATGCAATTAAGTAGTAGGTGGTTTGGTTTAGGCGGAATATAATGCAATAACTATCATGCAAAAGTAAAACAATAAGAACGGAAAAAATGAAAAATAAAGTACAAAGTCCTAGTGTGGCTTATCCTATCAAAATAGAACAAAAATTACACTTTGGAATCCATCCTTATGGACCCTAGAAGCTTGACTTGATGTTCCATCTTGGTCCATGTAGCGGGAGTGAGCTATCCGATCTCCATCTTTGTTCTTCTCAAAAATACAATTTTAAAATTACAAAATATAAACCTATTTACATTCTAATTTAAAATTATAATTAAAAATTACAAAGGGGAGATTCGAGATCTCAAAATACATCAAAGACCATGTTACCATCATTACGATAACACAATCTACTAAGGCCACACTAAGCAATACAAATTACAACCTCTTGTAAATATACCAAAATAATCCATTCATCCATTCATTCATTCATTCAACCATAATAAAATGCATCAACAAAATAAATTAAACATTCAAGACATAATTCATTAATTATGATGATTAATTTATCCAAACCACCTTTAAAATGATCAAAATTATGCGACAATTCCTTAATTGCACACAACAATTTCAATCAACCATAATCCAATTTAATT